>MVAH01000138.1:0-50760 GCA_014825575.1 Phaffia australis
AAATAGAATAAAGAACAGAGTAATCACGAGTAATGTACGGAGTGAATCAGCGCCAGGAGATTCGTGTGCGGCAAGGGCTAATCAGACGGAGAGAAGAATATGTCGAAACGGACAGATTTGTAAGCCGTGTATAGGAATGCGATGGATGAGATGATCTGCGTCAAAGAACGACACACAGAATATTCAGTAAGCCATCTGGAAACAGAACAAGACACAGAAGAGAGGAATATATAACCAAACGGATGAACGTACAGCAAAGACGAGACCACTCCAATGGATAAACATGATGCCCTCTTGGTTCTCGAAGATTGCCCACAAAACGTATGTCTTTTTGTTCCATTCGCCCGAAGCGATTCGTTTGTTGATTCGTGTACATACCATCAGCAAAAATAAACATAGTACACAGAGAGGCGATGAAGCGGAAACGAACAAGGACAGCGCAACCGGCAAGATCGCCCGCTTCAGAAGCAAACGCGTAGCCTATCGACGTGAGTGTTAAGAACAATCTAATTTCCGCTTATCCAATGATGAGTCTCATGGCATTCTGCATTGGTTCCTCGAGAACAGATATCGCAAAAAGAAAAAGAAAGAAAAGAAAAAAGTTGACCCACAGAGCTAACCAGACAAAGACTCTTGTCCATGCGCCCGCGTGTTCTTTATGCACATCCTTTCCAAACGCCTGGAAAAATGTAAGCACCATGAGGACTATACTCCACGCATGCTGTAAGTGAAACGAGCCGTCGGTGAGAGATCAGCCTTAACTGTTGTCTAGAAGCCAGGACGAAAGAGACCTGGATGGCTCGTAGAGTGACAAGAAAGGACGAACATAAAGAGAAAACGGAAGGAGGATCGTCACTTCGAGCAACCTAACTTCGAATTTTGTCGGCTCTGGCACGATCCGTTTTCTAGTTCGTATCAGGTAGAATATAGAAGAAACTAGGGTCCAGCATGAAAGAAATGAGAGCGTGGATCAGAAAGCATGTCCTACGATATCTCACAGGACTTCAGTTTGGAAGTATGTCGTACCGGTGGAGAGCAAGGCTACGGAGAGAAGGAATGCAAGGATATACCACTTTCTGATCTGGAAGTACAGATACGCCTATCGACATCCGTTTGAATCAACGTTTTAGATTAAATTCCCATCCCGCTCTGTCAGTCCGAGTGATACAGGATCAACCCAAAGGTAAGAGAGAATAAGATCCTACTTACAGCACTGATCACGCCGACGGAGACAAACCTCCATCGGATGCTATCCACTATGAATGACTGTGCTCTCGGAAAGAACTGAACGACAGTATAACCAATGAGAAGTATATGAATGACCGGCCTGTATTTGACACAGGTTTCCAAGGAACAAGAGGGGAGGAAATTTCATTGTAATCAGTCTGAAGGACGAGAAAGTTTAGAGCTCAATGTATCCTTGTTTATCAGGCGGAGACCTCCGACGAAAATGACATTCCAACGTCTCCGAGAGCAAGCAGAAAGGAGGGAAGAAGGATACGAACCAGACCCAGAACGCGTATTTTCCGGGCGTAAGGTATGTTTCTTTGGCCGGGTATTCTGGTTTGTATGAAAACTATCAAGATCACGATCGGACGACCGTCATTCACACATCTGAACGGTACCGAATAGATGCAGAGAATAGAAAACGAAAACAACGAAAGAGAGTATTGAAAGAAGAAATCGACGAACAGAGTTCCAGATATGAAAGACGACGAGCGACCAATACACGATCGAATTTGACAGCTTCAGAGGAAGCTGATAGCGAAAGTCTGCGAGTTCCATAAGCTTCAGATCTGCGGGTGAACGTGACGAGGTGATTGGCGGGTTGATAGATGGATGGTCGAACGAACGAAGAGGTGAACTGATGTATCAGATACGAACGTTTCTTTTCGTCATCAACCTTTCCAGCTTCTCTTACTCTCACTTTCTTTCTTTTTTCTTTCTTTCTGTTTGTGTGTTGTTGAAATCTACTCTTTGCATATACGTTCACGAAAGAACAGTTCTGAGTTCATACGTTCATGTGATATCATTAGTTTTCATTTCTATTCAGATTACTTTCCAAGCTACATTTCTTGCCACTCAAACTCTCCAACCAGAGCAGTTTTGCTAGGCAGTCGACCCATGTTTGGGCTCAGAATGGTGAATCGTTTTCGAGGGATATCAATGTTGGTTCTGCGAGGAAGAATAATGGAACAGAAAACAGAGAAAACAGAGAAAACAGAGAAAGCAGTAAGACGACGAGAAACGTGGACGGACATCAACAGGTTGAACCAACGAAAACGTTATAGAAGAGAAAAATACACACATGACGACATAACCAACAATCTCACTCTTCGCGAGCTCCTCTCCCATCTCGCCTTCTATGATCGTTTCTGCCCCTACCGCGCCCTCATCAGCCTCCTCCTTTACTTGTACGGGTGCCTTATTGACGTCGGCTGTTGACCCGGATCCGTTTTGTACGACCGACGCCGGTGGCTTGACGAGCGCGAGAACGACGTTGAGTAGATGGGACTCTTTCGCGGGCAACGTCGGGTCGACCTTCACCAGCTGGGTCTCCGAGATCGATCGGGTAGAACCGATGGGCAAAGCCGAGGAAGGAGCAATGTATTCTTCCCCTACACGCCAGATAGAGAGATCTTCAAACTTGACGGTGGTACTGTGAGGACTGAGACTAAGCGGGTTCATTGCCGAAGCACCTGACAGAGCTAGAAGGGGAGGTGTTGAAGGTGGGTCACCGTAGAAGTAGGATTTAATCTGCAGAGCTTGCGATCGGATTCGATGGGATCTATCAAGGTCGACAACCTGGAACAGGGTGAAAGAGGAAGACAGAATAGATCGTAGAGGAAGGATGTGAGAATGAACCTGATTCTATATGAATGTAGGTGCGAATGAACGTACACCGGCCGATTTTGGAAGTTTGATAATCTTAATCCGAGAATTTGGTCCACCGAACATGCGTTGCATCTCCATGTGTAGCTTTTCGTGTCCGATGACAAGGAGGACGTTGACTGAGTTGGAAGGTGCGATCGAAGATGGTATCAAGATGTCAATTGTGAACGCATAATCAAGAATTCCAAGAGATCTCACTTTTGAACGCATCAACAGCCTCCCTAACAAATGTGTATTTTTCCTTTTTGTCTCCATCTTCGGTCTTTCCCAAATTAGGATCAACGAATTTCCCGTTGGTATCGACAATGAGGCCTGCGCTTGCTAGCGGCTTGTTTCCTCTTCTTCTGGTCTCCCATTTTTCACCCATGTCTTGAATGAGTTGCTGCCACAGTCTAGATCTGCCTGGTTGACCGGGAGTCTGGTAGCCGTACCACCATGACAGAGGCAACAAGGTGGAGGAGAGTGATGGTGGTGGACCTGTTGGTAAGGGAGAACCAAAGGTCTGAGCTGGGGTCGAGGTCGGGAGCGGATGGGCTATTGGTGTGAGAGATAATGCGCCTGGTGGGGAGTGAGGGCCCTTTTTTTTTAATTGATTTTCAATGAGTGGTGAGGATCAAAGAACAAAGACGGACAAGATAAACAGAGCGGGACTGTGAGCAGGTAGAGTGATAAGAGTTCGAAGAGGTTCACTGGCTGGACATACCTCTGAGGGATCCAGATTGACAAACACCGGGCTGGATTCTCTGCCTGCACGGACGGTCCAGTTGATTAATGTCTTGCAAACTGTGGTCTTGCCACTACCTTCCGGGCCGAGAACCATCAGTCTTGGGTTATCCTCCAGCTCTGGATCCATCCATTCGGATGCATCGGCCTCTGCTCGCTCTGTCGGCGAGGCTTGTTTGAGCATCTTTTCCCGGTTAATCTGGTATCTGTGCGCTCGAAGCCGTTGGCCTTCTAGAGCGAGGTGTAAGTTGGAAAGAGCAGGGAACGTCGTCTCATGGGATGGGTATTCTGTTGAGGGCGAGCCTGCTACGTGAAGCACAAGGTGTTCCATTGATGGAGCAGCATGTCAGTTGAAAACAATACAAAGATTCGATTAGGGAAGAGGGGGACTAATCTGTAGTTGACAACCCTCCCAAGTGAAGACGGCTGCTTTACACTCGGCCATAAAATGGTACCATCTGTTTGGTGCGATTTCAGCTCCAAAGATTTCGGCCTGGCCTTGAATAAGCTGTTTGTGAAGGACAAGCAGACGTGGAATAAGTTCATGTTTGTCAAGATGGATGTATGCAGGTGAATCATGAGTGTATGCGTCAGGACTGAATATGAAAAGATAGAGAGATCAAGCGACGGTCATCATCTGGCGAGACTCTCTCGGGCTGAACTCACCTGGATTCCGATAGATTCTGTGTGCTCTAGTTCAAACCTGTACTCTGACTGGGGTTCTAGTGTCCATGTCTGTGTGGACGGAGCATTGGCCAAGGTGTTCATCAAGAAGCTCGTTGATGACGATGATGATGATGATGGTGGTGGTGGTGATGATGGTGACGGATGGAGTTGACAGGAAAAGTTGATTAGAAAAGATTTGTAGTTGCTTATTAGAAAATGATTGAAGATGTTCGTAATCAATCGTTGGATTAGAAACTTGACTATGAAAAGCTTGTAGTCTCATTAGGAAACTCTGTTACTTTCCGATACGACTACAAAGTTTTGTAGTGACCGAATAGAAGATGTTTCCTAATGAACGACTAGAAAACGTTTTGTAGTGTCTGACTACAGACGAGCCTCAGTTTCTGTAATGCAACTTTCCATCTCGTCTTCTCTTCATCAACAACAACGGAAGTAGACAAAGTAGACGACAACGACGACAACGACGACGACGACGAAGAAGAAGAACCTTAGCCACTTTCTGTATCTTTCTCTCTTCTTTCAATCTCAGTCACCTACAGAAAATTAGAATACATCTAAACGAGAATCCTCAGGAAGTGTTCCTTCCGAGTCCGTCCGTCTTGAACCCTCTCACAAAGGATTGAGGCACACCATGACACATGCGTTATTGTAAGCCCAACCGCTTCACTTCAACGATCTCAGGGCTGAGAATGGAATGACTGATGCGTTGAACCATCGGTCTCGCTTCCATGGTCTGTCCTGGATCGTCGGGTTTCAGGCTTCGACTGTTTCTCTCCCCGTTCTTCAGCGTTCATGTAGCAATTCAATATCTAAAGTCCTACCCGGGCAACATTGGGATCACTCACTACCTCACTTCCAGACTTCGCAAAATGCACTCCCGAGATGTCGAATTCTATTGGCCTCAACTTTGGCAAGTCTTCATCAACTTCTCTCAGAGAAGCTCACGAGGAGAGAAGAGAAACCTCCTGACCTCTTCTCAAGAGCTTCTTACAACGAGCCATCTCTGATTTCTCTTGTAGTCCGATAGCTAATCCCGTCCTCTCTCTTTTGCTCTTTTCTCCGTCGCCTCTTCATCTCCTTCCCTCGGAGCCATCTCACTAGTCATCTACTGGTAACTCAACCAACAGATTCAGTCGCCCTGGAGTGTTTTATTCTTGAACGAGCTGAAGAAAGCACTCACTCAGCCATGCTGGTAAGCTAGGTCTCGTTCGCCCATTTCCTTCACCGACACGCGCTTCTCACCCTCGGCGCGTCTATCTTCCTTTTCTCTTCTGTAGACTTTCTGGTTCATGCAAGCAGCTTTGTGTGATTTCGCGTTGACAAGGACGACAGACCCTACTTCATTCAACATCTGCCAACGAGTCTTACTTAGGTGCCACGATATCATCTTTGGAGATCCTCCCTTGCCAATCTTACTATCGACTTCATCCGACCTCTCGGCCTCTTCTCTCAGCAAACGTTCGCCTTACAGCAACGATCGCTCATCTAGAACTAACAGTAAACATTCCTCCAAGCTATCACGTTCAGAAACCTTCTTGGAAAAATCAACAAACGCGTTCAATGGTCTCCTTGGTAAAATCGGACCGCCCAATCAGCTCATTCCTGGACACATCGGAGCGGCTGTTGTCGGCATGGGCATCATTGCGGCTTCCTCTCCTGGACTGGGTACGCCAGGTCTCGTTGAGAGTGTGGGAAGAGTTGTCATCTCTCAAGGAAGGGTAGACTATCAACGTGATCCTGGAGTCAGAGCCAAGTTCGAGGTCCTCGATCCAGACGCCGACCGTGACGACAGCGAGTCTGATCATATTGATTCGGGCCCGAACGAAACGGGACCCAGCTCTACATCGCCTACAGAGTTTGTGAGGAGAGAGAGAGAGAGCAACTCAAGTGATGAAGAGCTCTGGTCGGGCGGTCAGACTTCGAGAACTTCTGGACCCTCCACGCCATCTGTCGCCTCGGCTACGACTTCTTCTCTAACGATCGCGCCCTTCCTTCTTAGACAAAACACAACCGACCCGCTCGACCAACTCTCTAGTCCATCAGCCTCATCCTCCTCTTCTGCTAGTACAGTGACTCCCTCCCTTACTGCCAAGGGCAGATTTCCCTTTGCGCCTACAGAGCCCCATTCAAAATCTTTTGGAAAAGGACCGAACAGGCATCTCAATCCGTCCCATTCCTCCCCATCGCTATCCTCTTCAACCAAAAGCCAGTTCCTCTCCACGTCCAATCACCAGACTGGTAGGCTCTCCACTGACGTTCTACACTCCCACTCCTCAACATCTCGTCCCTCTCTGGATCCAACGTTTGTACTGAGTACACTCCCGAAAGACGACCAAACCAAGCTTCTCAGATCACACTACTGTCGGTCCGAAGTTAGGTTTTTGTTGACGCTTGAAGAGATATGCAACAGGTTGTTAGTCGTTCCCAAGCTGGCCAGAGTGAGCGCGCTAAGAGCAGAGTTAACAAGCCTGAACCATCTATTGCCGGCCGAGGTTCGTGTCTCCATCGCTTTTTTCTCCCTTAATCATTCGAATTCGCTGAATCATCGAGACTGATCTCCTCGTTCGGTTTGTTCTCTCTAGGTATGCATGCCAACATGGTGCGAGGCGGATCATGCTCACGAACAAGGCGGAGAGACCTCGTCAGGAAACGATCACTCTGCCCGACCAGACTGTGCTCCCAAGCCCAAAGCGCATCATCGAGTCGTTCGAATATCACCAGGCGACTCGGTCGTCCTAAACTCGGCAGAGAAAGCGCCTTATCTGATACACGTCGAGGTTCTGGTCGGTGATCTGGATTTTGATCCAGAGAAAGCAAAGAACAGAGATTTGTTGAAACGAATTATAGGAGAGAGAATTAAGAATCAGGAGTCTGCACACTCAAGTGGACCTGAAGGAACGGTCACGACAGCAAAGAAAAATGAAGGACCGAAACAAGGCTTAGGGTTTGGAGGTGCCAGGCTGGACCCCCTAGTTGGGATTCATTCTGGGCTCGACAAAGGGAACGGTCCGATTCAATCCCTCGCGTCATCTATACCCAGCTCAGAATCTCCCATCTTGAATACCAACCTGTACGGTGATTCGGCCGAGGCCGAAGTAGAATCTGATATCGCAGGCGGGCTTTCTTCCCGATTCTTACCCGACTTGACCGAGCTTGACCGACCGATGGACGAAATGGACCTCGTCGAACAAATTTATGGAACTGAACTTTCCGCCAAAGATATCGATCCGTTTCTGGAAGAACGAACGCCAGTGGATCTTAATCCGAGAAACAAGGCGATCGATCTGGCTGTTTGGTCTGGAATGCCAACAGATCCAAAATTGATGCGCAGAAGCGGGTCTGATCTGGCGCATGGATCAAACTCGCCTTCTTGGGCTTCAACACCCGCAACAATAGATTCATTGTCCACCGCTGCCCAGCTACCAGCTAGGCGGGCCCTCACCTTAGACGACTACTCTGATAGGATGCGTACAGCAGCCATCATGCTTGCTCAACTCAACGCTAATTCTACTAAAGACGCTGCCCCACCACCACCGCCAACAACAGCATCATCGATCGACCTTTCACTTAGTAGACAGACTACAAATTCAAACACGAGCACAGGAAGTAAGAGCTGGTTGCCGGGCGCTAAATGGATAGCTTCGAATTTCCCTACACCAAACCTCTCATCTGTCGCTTCATCAATCACTTCCCCATCTGCCTCGGGCGTGGGAAGACAAAGCTCGCCACCACCTGTGGGTGTACCAATAGACCAGCCAAGGAAGAGATTGCCTCCGGCCGAGGCGGAAGCCATTAGGGAAAGAATCATGGCAGAAATGTTGGCTCTAGAGGAGGAACGGGTGGATAGGATGACGGAGAAAGCAGTGAGCAATGGAGGGTCGAACGCTATGGGCTCGGTCGGTCAGGCTTCCGTAGGAGGAAAGATGGAGGATGAAGGGATACTCAAAGCCGTTCTCGAGAAAGCGGATCCGTCCGGTGAGTGTTGTCCTGTCTTTCGAACGATCAAACGTGCAAAACGGTTTTGGCTAGCTTATAATGCCTCTCCGTCGATTTGACCTGAACAGCGGCGGTTTTCAGTGAATCTTGGGCTGCGAAAAAGGCTAGAATAAGAGCATCTTCTCCCTGGGGTCATTTGGCATCTTGGGATGTTAGTCTTCGCTCATGATATCGCATGGCAAATTGTCTTTGTAATTAAACATCACTTTCTTCTTCAACGATTTTCTTAGGTCTTATCTGTGATTGTCAAGACGGGAGCCGATTTAAGGCAAGAGCAGTTGGCGACTCAATTAATCGAACGGTTCATGGGTATTTGGAAAGAAGAAAAATCTTCGTGCTGGGTTCGGTAGTAAGTGATCAATCCCTCTTCCTTCCAAGCTCGCGTTCCTCTCCCTGGCGGCGACACATCTTCCTGATATTGAGCTAGACAAAGACCTCGGACTGATATCTTATTGGTCAATTGGATGAACAGCTTCCGAATCCTCATAACTGGCGACACCTCAGGTTTGGTAGAAACTATCACAGACTCTGTGTCTGTACATTCAATTAAGAAAGCAGAGTATGGAAGACGAGTCGCCAGAGGAAGCACCATCAATCATGTCAGCCTGTTGGACCATTTCGTGAATGTCAGTTCGATTTTTCTCTTTGATTCATGTCCCGGCCTCTGTCAGTTATACTGATATTGGTGTGGGCCGCCTGCGCGTTCTAGGTATACGGGGATCCGTCTTCAGCATCGTTCGCTAGAGCACAGCGCAATTTTATTAAATCTGTAGCTGGTAAATTCACGGTTTACAATTCTTTTCCCGAACAACGGACGCTGAGCAATGTTCAAATCATGTTTTTAAACTTTTGTTGAAATAGGTGCATCGGTCGTCACATATCTCCTTCAGATCAAAGACCGTCACAACGGGAATATTTTGATCGATAGGGATGGCCATTGTATTCATATCGACTTCGGATTCATGTTATCCAATAGTCCAGGAAACATGGGCTTCGAGGCCGCTCCTTTCAAATTCACAATGGTTCGTTTCTCAGAATGAAGATAATTGACTATGTTTCACTGTCTTTCCGAATCTACTAGTCCTGATCAGACAACTTGATTGCTCTTGACTTCAGGAATACCTGGACATTATGGGTGGCATCGGAAGTCCTGGGTTCGCTCTCTTCAAGACACTCTTCAAAGAAGGGTTTGAGGCTGCTCGGAAACACTCAGACGAGATTATCAGTACGGTTCTCTTCATCTTGATACGAAATCTCTTCATGCGTATCCAAACGGGAAATTGATACCCGTCTACTCTTTGCTTACTTTTGAACAACCAACAGACATTGTTGAGTTGATGCAATACAAATCAAAACTTCCCTGCTTTGAAGCGTTCGGCGATCAAACCGCTCAGCACCTTAGGGAAAGATTCCAATTAGGATTGACTCAGCAAGCGGTTGATGATCACCTGGAGAAGTTGATCGTTAGTTCAATTGGGTCGTATTATACTAGGTTGTATGATTCAGTAAGCATCGTCATCTTTCTTTAGAGACAGTGGATAACTAGGCGAAGATACCTTCTCGCAGGCTCTAAACTGATGGTGTTTCGCCTTCAATCACGATTTTCAGTTTCAATGGCTTAGTCAATCCGTTTTCCAATGATTCGCCATCAGTACTCCTTTGCTTTCAGAAGTGCTTTTCGTTCCTACATCGGCTTGTTCTTAGATCTTTTGTTCATCTGTATTTTCTTCACTACAAGTTTGTTTGTCAAGCCCTCCCATCTTTGCATGCTGTCCATGTTTTCTACCTTATCTCATCTTTCTCTACACTATTCATTTCAATCCTATATACGGTTCATATCGTCATGACGATAATTTAAACGGATGCATACTATTATTTTCCTAGTCGCTCGACCAAAGCAAACAATTACATCTCAACAAACTCCAAGATAGGTGATCAACCGAATCAACATGGGTATTGTCAAATCCATTCTAGAGAAAAGAAGGGTCCTTGATTAAATGAGTGAGACGAAATTGACGGCAGAAAGCAAAACAGAATATGAGTCTGAAGGTATATATTGCGCGACTCTTTGAGAAAATGATCAAAAATTGAAGAGAGCCCTCTCTATCTGCCTAGAACAGCCGACTCCAGCTTTTTCAAGGAAGCCTTCAAACTCTTCCCGTCCCTATTGCATTTCTCCGTCAGATACTGAGACATCTCCAGTCTGATGGCGGCCAATTCATCAACAATAGGCAAAGTTGGGTTAAATGATTTAGGGTTGAGCAGAAGATCGAACAGTCTTGTCCAGATGTCTGTTTGCCAGTACTACAATGGCGCGAGGGGAACAGTAACGAGTCAACAATGCGTACGAAGATGGCTTTGGAACAAGGAGTGAATGTAACGAAAAGAACTTACTCGTTTGAAAGGGGTCGAGATCTTGTATCGTTTTTCTACTGTGCTTGTAGAAATCAAGGTGGTTTCTATGTATTTGCCTACAGATCGATTCGCGAGATCGTGGGAAAATTGAACAACAAGTTCGTTAAGAACAGAGTAAAACGTGTCCCAAAAAGAGAGTTTCTACTACGAGGCAAATTAAAGACTGACCGAAAAGCATGCAGTAGAATACGCTAGCCAGACCGTGATAATCTGTTTGGAATGTCCATGGTCTAGCCTCTCTCATCTCTATACAGTCTCTCTGATCGACTTGCCATTCTGCCATGAACGTTTGATCCTCTTGGAATAAACGTCTGTCGATTGCTCTTCCAAAGTCAATCAATCTGACACCCTTGAAAGACCATCCATCAGATCCATCCGGACCGTACTGACTCGACCAGGCGTTAGGCCCACCAGGCACGTCGTCCAACCGCAACATGCAGTTGTCAATTTTGAGATCTCCATGAATGATGTCAACTCGATGCAAAGCCTCAACAAGCTTGAGCAGCTCGACAGCAAAGAAGATTGCGAGAAGTTCATCTAATCCGGCAGGACCACCCGATGTGGCAGGAGCGACGCCGAATGCGGCCGCATTGTTGACGGTGTCGAGCAAGGTACCTTGAGAAGAATAATCAAGGACTAGATAAGATTCGTCTCGGAAGATATAGAGACCTCTTGAAGAGATGATGGATGGATGCAGGTTGGAAGGAAGTCGAGTTCGAACTCGATCAAGGACAAGACCCTCCCAAATTGAAGCCGGTTTTTCAATCTTGAGCGCAACCATGATCTGGTCCTCTTCGTCCTCACTGGTGGTAAAGATATCCAGCGGTTTGTTCGTCAAAGCCAAGAAGACTGATCCGAACCCACCCTCTCCGATCTTGTCTCGGATATCAAAGGTCTCGTTACCGAGAACGACCGAGCCAAACACTGCGCCATCCTTGTCAGCACCACTTTTGTTGCTGCCAACGCTGGCTCTTCTGACGCGCTGCTTTGCTGCCCTTTGAAGTTGGTCTAATCGGTCCATAACATTTGCCGACAGGTCGTAGTATCCGGGAAGAGAACTCAACGGGGGTTCAATCGACTCCAGAAAGCTAGCAATAACTTCCTCATCTAAAGGATTGCAAGGATTCGGAAAGTTTTCCGATCCAGGGACCCCATATACTGGCTCAGCATGAAGGGTGTTCGGTTGAAGGGATAACCCAAACATATCGTCCTCCATAAAATTCGTTTGGGGTCTAAACTCTTCCAGCAATGGTGATTGAATAGACAAACCCAACAAATCCCCCTCAACACCTTGGAGCTCAACGACCGACTGGCTTCCAGATATTAATGCATGCGCCATTGTTTCCTCCTCTTCCTCTTCCGCGATATCAAATAAGAGGCCCTGAGCAGGTGTCGGCGAGAATGATTCATAGTCAGGTTCGGGAACCATCATGATGGGAGGTTCATCGTCCGAATCTTCATCGTCATCATCATCTGAATCATCTTCATCATCACTGACGTTGCCGGCGTTGAACATGGACATAACATCGTCCATAGCAGCCTTAGTATTGATCGTAGGTGATGGTCGGCTGGGGCGAATTTTAGGAAGAGGCGGAGGCGGAGGGGTTGATGGAGCCGGGGAAGCAGCAACAGCCATAGCTGGAGCTTCAAGCTCAGGCGAAGCAGGCGTGTCAAATACAAGCGAAGCAGGAACGGCCGGCTCTACGAGTTTATTAGCAGGAACATTGACCTCTGCTAAAGGCTTAGCCTGATCCTCAGAGGAAATATCAAACACCGTCCTCGTCTCTAATTCAGCAACCAGTATGTGTTCAAATGCGGATTGAGACTCGAATTCTGGGGCAGGATCCGGTAAGTTTGACTTGGCTGGGTCAATCTCTTGCTCCGGTAGTTGAGTGGGCTGTTCACAAACCGGTAAGGTTTCATCATGCGGAAGCGCAATCGGAGAAGCAACTTGCAGTACACTAGGAGCAAAGTCTATAGGGGATGGGGAAACGGGAGCATCATCGAGAGAGTTCTCAAAGAGAGGAAGAGAAGGAGTAGGAGTCGAGATGGCAACAACAGGGGTTGGAGCCAAACCGAGTTCAGCCACAGGCGAAGATGGGGTAGACGGAAGAGGAATTGGTGGAGATGAGGGTCGAAGTTCTTCTGTCAAGATCTTTGGTTCTGGTTCTGGTTTGAGCTCTGGCTCTGGTTCTAATCTTGACTCTGTTATTGACTTCATAGGGGTGGATGGAGGGGTTTCATCTCTGAATATGGTTAAACGCTCCGAGGATTTTTGGGGAGCCAGCGACAATGGTTGAGCAGTGGCCCCGGCGACCAGCTCTGTAACAGGCTCTAAAATATACTCTGAGATGATTTCTGGAGTTGAATCTAGAGTTGGATCTAGAGTTGGTTCTAGAGTTGGTTCTGAAGTTGGTTCTGAAGTTGGTTCTAAAAATGGTTCTACTGTGTGATCACCTCGAACTAGAGGAAACAATATATGCGAATTTAAAACTCGAGAATGTCAACACGAAAGAAACATAACGGAAGACTTAGATATTTTTACTGACCTTGCTCGATCCAATAATCCCTCCCTAGACCCAAAAGTCCCATCCGTCTTGCCCTTATATCCTCGAACGTCCATTCTCTTCCATCTCTATAAACTTCATCCCAACAGAATTTCCTACTCTCTGGCTTGCCTGCCTTGTTTAACGGGGCTGTTCTCTCTGGAACTTCCCATTTGGTGAAACGGGAGAGATATCCAGTTACTGCAATTTTTGAAGATGGTTTTCGAGATTGCGTCGAAGATGGAACCGTTGACGATGTTGATACTGGAACAGGAACAGGCGCAGTGGGGCGGACAACGTATCGGGAGCTAGAGGGTGCTGGAGTGGATCGCATATTGCGAAGAGGATCTCTTGAGAGAGCTTTCCATTCAGGAAGGGCATCTGATCGGGGATGGAGGGAGAACACATCGTCTGGAGCTTGATGTGCATTCGATATAGCGGGTGCGCTGGTATCCTGAAAGCCAGATGATAAGAAGGAAAGAGAGTGAAGAGATACATGTTCAGTATTGATGTTATATGGCAAACGTAACCTCGTTTCAATTGGGGAGAAGAAACCGGTCGCGCACCTCGTCTCTGAAGATCTCAATCCCACCAAACCCTCTTCCCATCTTTTTTCCCATGACAGGCAACGCTCCCGCTTGGTTCCAGGGCACGCTCTCTCTCTCGTTTTCCTTCCTGCCTACATCCCTCGTACCAAGTTCTCCGTTCCATCCTGACCTATCATCTTCTGCCGGTTCATCCCCGCCGTCAACAAAGATCGCCATCGCGTTCTTCTTTCCGTTTTCTCTCGAAGAACTACCGAGCGCTCCTCCGGCAGAGGCTGAAAGTGTCCCAAAGGCTGTCCGACCAGTCGTAGTGGACGATGCGGTCGGAGCAGAGGTCACAGAAGAGTCGTCGGCAGGCAGCCTGGATTGATAGTCCTTGTTACGGACTTTGAAAGCTTCATATCGGTTCTTGAGATGCAAGAGCGGTTTGGCCCGTCGGGCGATTCCAAGTTGAAGGGTTGACTCTGCTTGAGAGTACCTGTGTCCAATCGAAGCATGTTGACGATTCGATGGTAATAAAAAACGTCACAAATTGTGTCAGACTCAAACTGAACCATGAGCTGCCACTCAGTCGCGCCTGATAGACCAACCTTCCCATGGCTTCCAAGACTTCTGCATAGATCTCATAGAGTCTGGCCCAATCAGTTCCGATCTCTCTATCGAGCATGAACTCGAATACATCTTGCTGTCTCTCGACCAGAGATGCATAGCAGATCCATAGGTCTAGATATCGTTTCTCCTGGTGAAACATATCGTCTGAGAGTAGAGAAGACGTGCATCGCTCGAGAAGAGGAACAAGAATCGACGCGTTATTTCGACCGGATGGATCAAGAGTTCGAAGTCGAGCGATGTACCTAGGAATTTGAATCCATATCATTGCGCGTCTTCAGATCAATAAACTCTCCTGATTTCTGATACTTCTTGGTCGAGGAAGGAAAGTAGTACGAACCGTTCGTAGACACTAAGAGGATCGGCCGACATGACATCCAGTGAGTTTCCCAAACCCCCGATCTCTTCGTTCTCCGCTTCCTTCCTCCTTTTCTCTTCCACCTCTGCCAATTCTAGCTCGAAAGCCTCCTTTGCCTCTCTGAGCTCTGCTTCTACTTGTTTTCTTTTGATACCGAATTGTGTGGCCATGGCATGTGCGGATCGACCGATAGACAACGGTTGAATGTTTTCTTTTTGAGCTTCGATCGCTGTAAAGTCAGTGACGGGCGTAGCGGCCGGATGGTCTTGTGCTTGAGAGTGGCTAGGTCCCCTAGCAGGCGTCACGGCTGCCTGCATGATATCTCCAGTAGAGTTTCCGGGTTTCTAGTCTTGATGAATCAGGGTCTCTTTCGTGATCGTGGTTGTGGAAGTGTCCGGCTCGCTTCTTGTTTTCTCTTAGGATGTTTTGTTTTGCTCTTTTTGGGGGATCACCAAGAAAAGCAGTCGCGTCTTACGTAATCTGGCAAAGTACATGACTCTATCATACACACAACAACAGGATATGTCTACAAACCTAGGAGGAAAGAGATAAAGAAACAGCATGGATGTACAACGTGATGTATTAAGATTACACTTGAGAAAGACAGTGGGGGAAAATCAGAAGAAAAGAAATCTGCTCAAAAGATCAAGCTTCTCCGTCGTGCACACCGGTCGAAGGTTCCTCGACATTGACCTTTCGACCTCTTTCGAGATAAATGTTCAGAAGAACAGCCATAGCTGCTGTGGTGATGACTATACAAATTCGAGTGATATATCGGTTAATCATCACAGACATAGTTTGCGGATAAGAACCAAGTGTAGAGGAAGGAAGAGAGAGAAGGACATACAAGCGGTGGTGCATCCAAAACCGATCGGGTATTGGGGTCCATTTGCACTAGGCCAGATATAGGATCCGTAAATTGACGCGCTATTACCCAGCCCGTTGATTAATGCAATCGAGATCTGATCCACCCAAGAGCGTAATGAAAGATAAACAAAGAAAGAATAAAAACAGGTGTCAAATTGGAATTCTCTTGAAAGGGGTTGACGAGAAAAAATCCGAAGAGATCAGAACGAACAGCCCGAGTTTCCCTGTTTGTGAAGTTTTGAAGAGCGTAAGACAAGAAGAGTGGGCAAGCACTCCATACTCCACTGGCACCAAGGATGACTATTTTTTCCCCAAAAGTCCCGACCGTTCGTCAATCAGTAAGTATATTCATCTCGATCAACGGTCGATTGAGAAAATATCGGATAGAGAAGACTTACTAAAAGCGTATCGAATCGAGGACGTTTTGACCACGGCCACTACAATGAAGCACAACGCCGCCCACAAACAACATCCTACAATACTGTTCGGTTCCAGATCACATCAAGACTCGGCTAAGCGAGGGCTTTGTCTTTGAACGGCTTCGGAGGAAAGATAAAGGGGACGTACTGTAAAGGCTTCTCGTTGAACTTGTCGGCGCTGTATCCGATTGAAATGGAACAGACTAGGACAACAGAGTAAATTGGAACTGTATAGTAATTGGCCTGAGTATCGTAATTAAAAAACCCGGCGAGAAACATATGAGCAACGAAGTCTCTGATAGACTGAGAGAAGCCGGAAGATCGTACCATGACTCCAGTATGTCCAAGAGTTGTCATCAGCGTAGGGACTAAGAAGCTCAGTAGATTCCGGTCAGCCCCTGTCTCAACAGTGATCGCACGGATGATCATAGGAAGAACTCACAAAAGTAACTGATTGTTCCAGCACCCATAACGCCCCTGTAATCATCGAGAGTATATGATAAATTAGTGACCGTTTGAAGGGATCCAACGTTAAATGAGCAAGACTTGCATGTATCCCTGTTGACGAATGAATAGTTATCAGTCGTGAGCAGGAAAAAAAAAGGACCGCTAGCCAGGTCCAAAGCGTAGAGTTGAAGCTCACCAAGGCAAGCAACCAGGTTTTGTAATCCTTGACTGCTTTCATGAAAGCTTCTTTATGAGCCAACGATGGGCGATCGGAGTCTTCTGTCTTGAGTCTCGACACAGCAAGTTCCCGTTCGCTCTCGTTGAGGAACGTTGTGTTGTGAGGGAAATCGGGTAGGACAAAGAACGCCACAGACGAGACAACGACTACAAAAGGGAACACACAAGGGCCTGAGCTATAGACCGAAATGGGCGCAAGGGATAGAAAGATGAGTTGAAGAGAAACGAACCGGTAGCCATGCCTTCTATTCCAAAAAGCCACTTCCAACCGGCGATACCGGCGGTGCCGTTCATGTTTCCTGTGATAGCACCCGCGAGGAGGCCTCCGAACGCTCCAGACATCATGGAGGCTGACATGTGAGAAACAGAGAGATGAGCGTTGCGTACGACGTCTCTGTAATATATGGGAGAGAAGGCTAACCAGAGTAGAAAAGAGCTAGACGCTTCGAGATTTCATATGGCTTGTACCAGCCTGATCCATGATGATCAAGAGAAAAGAACAATGGGTAAGCTGACAGGATTAACCTAGGAAACCCAAAAGGAGGAGGCCCACTGACAGGACATGAGGAAGATCACTCCTGGGCTGATGATCAATATAAACCGCGACGAAGATGACGAAGACGACATGGTCAGATATCTCTCTTGTGCACATGGGATCAACGAGGCTGAGCAGAAAGAAGAAGAACAAACAAGAAACCAGCCTCGACGACACCAAGACAAAATCGGAGGGCGACCAAACCGGCGAATGAACTGACGCCCATCGCCGCGATAGTCATTCCTCCCCAGATAAACATGATACCTGGTAGGAAGATCGACGGTCTTGAACGGGAGAGTATCATGTTAGACGGGACCTCTGATCAAGAGTGAGAAACAAACTGTCAGTGTTGTAGCCCGTGTGGGGAGGTGAAGGACCGGACAAGTGGCGATGTATACAGACCAGCGACGAGATAACCGACAAACTGTTACAAAGATGATTTCGAGATATAAATCAACCTCTTATGTTGGCATCGAAAAGACAAAGCGAGGACTTCGATATCACTCACAAAGATGCTGAGCGCTGTAGCATACATCGTCGCTGTTAGTTTGAGATCCTTCGACATTCCAGCGACCTTCGCATTACCAATGTTCGTTCGGCTGAAAAAGATTACGGCGCGACATGTCGGATAGAGCAATAAGCGGTGAAGATTCGATTCAAGAACGAGAGATCAAGAGACTCACTCGACATAGTTCAAGATATACATCACCCAGAACATTGGCATCAGTCGTCGATCGATCTGTTTTCGCCCGCGCATATAACAGAAAGGAATGATAATACAATTATATCAAACTAGGGCGCAACGTGAAGGGGAAGGAGACATAGACACACCTTTCTGATCAACTTTTTCTCTTCTTCAGAACTCTCTTGGACAGCGGACTCTCGACCGATGGAGAGGCTGTCGGAATCCGCATAATCTGCATCTAGGTCTTTCTTCAGGTTCACATCCACACTCTCAATATGAAATGTCTCTTGTTTGAGTTTCTCGTCCATTCTTGTAGTGTGTTTGGGCGTGGTTGTGAGTGAACTGTGCCCTGTGTGTTAGCGTGCGATTCGGTAGTTATGGGTGAGTGGGTGAATGAGCCGGTGAGTGAGTTGGGAAACGAAAGAAAGAGAGAACGAGATGGGAAACCCCAAAGCAAGGGAACTAGATATAAGCCAAAGAAGTCGAAGATCGTCCACACCGAATAAAACTCCGATGAATGGAGGATCTCACAAATCCACACACAACCTGCCGATATTAAACCGCTTGCCCACGAGCCAGGCAGAGTTAGGTAGATAATAAATTAATGTAGGTCTCGAGATCGAACTCGGATTCTCTCTCTTCTCTTCCTTGACCTGCTCTCCCGACTACCGAATACAAAGAAGACAAGACCCGACAATGTACCGAACGGATCGCTTGAAGGAATGACGAACACGTTCTAACATCTTGACCGTCTGTAGCCGAGAGCGACTCTGTTTGATCCAACCGAGATGGACGTCCAAAGAGAGATGTAGGATCGACAACAAGTCTATCGGCTTAATGTTCGGCCGAGAATTTCGGCCGCCCGTTAGTATTAACATTAAATCTTAGACCCCTGGCTGTCCGCTTTCCGGTAAAGTCTATGCAACCAAAAGTTCCATCTCGAGAAGACGAGAACTCACTCTTTAATTCATTCTGCAGATCGACCGAATATGACCGAAACCTGATCGGCACAGACAATGTTGGTCCTCTCCCTCGCGGACCGAGAGATCGGGATGTAGATGAAGTAGACAGATGAACACGAAGCCTACATATAGATAAATAACATAAGGTATCTACGATAGCTCATCACCAGCAGAGTGATAGAACAGAGACAACACACAAACACTCAAAACCAGAAAGGAAAACACAGGAGAGAACCCTATAAACAAAATGACCCCTGTTCTCAAAGCCTACTCCTCGACCTCGTCTTGACTGAACTCCCCATCGTCTGACGAATCATCCAACCACTGTCTCTCCCTTAAAAGCTTAACATCCTGAGAAAGCGAGATCGAAGCATCTAACGCAATCCTGATCTCCTCTGTTTTTTTTTATTTCCAATCCAACAAGTCGTTGTAAAAACGAGAAATGAACAAAACTTTAGTATCGCCAAACTCCACTTGTAGCAGCAGTAAAGAAAGAAAGAAATGTCTTCAAAAGCAGGCCAACTCACCACAAGTGTGAGCGATTCCATCCCAATACTCGCCATACTTCTCCAACCCACTCAGCAATACTCTTACATTCGCCCAGATACTTTCCAACTCTCGTTCCACCTTGGCCGGGTTGAATTCGTTGGCTGTCTGCACGGCCAGAGAGAGCAGGAGGAAACAGTAGATCGAAGTCGTCAAACCGCATGCACAAAGAGGAAGCGCCTTGGGGAAGCTTCCTGTGAGCGCCATCGAGGCCGCCCGATGAAGGATCTAATACAAAAGTTTTAAAAGAAAAAAAAAAGATGAGAAACGTCGAAGTTTTCAGTCTGATGTCATCCTACGAGCTCTACTTCTGGGTACAAAGGAAAAGAGATATTCATCAGGAACAAATTGAAACACACCTCTAGTCGGACAACTGAGTGAGCGGCCATCGATATCCTTTCCAGGCTCAACCCGGGAGGAAGGACAATGCCAGCTCTATCGATCGGGAGATCCATCAATCGACCGTCCGTCGCATTAGCCTCCGACAACCGAGACACCGGCTTCAACTTCTCGTTCATTCCCCAAAGTCTCATCTTGCCGAGCCCTGCGCCTGCACCTGACTCCCCAGCTGGCATCTTCCAGCCCATGATTGATGACGATGTCGACGAGGACGACATCATCGGCGGACCAAGCAAGACGGACGGTATCCCGTTATTCAGACACATACTTCCACCCATCGGGTTCAGAGATGACGAAGGCGATGATGAATGGGCAGAGACTAATACGTCCGAGTTTGTCACCGAGTTTGGATACGTATGCGAATGAGAGAACGTCTGGGAATTTTGAGAGTTCGGTGTGTGCGACGGAGACACGCTCGAGTCAGTACGTGAAGTCGAAGGCGACGATTGACGACCATAAGAATCGTACAGCCCAGATTGGTCTGCCATGGATGGATATATCGTCTGCTGCTGTGACTGTTGATGCGACTGATGATACGGATGACTGAAATGACTCGGGAACCCTGCCTCTAACTGGTGATGTTGCAGTTGAGACGGATACATTCTCGGCTGGACTAGATGATGCTGCTGCTGCTGGAGAGATGGATCGGTATTATAAAATCCCTGTTCATGCGTTTCCTTCGCCCGATATGATTCTTCATCTTGGAATCGGAAGCCGGGGGACTCGAATGTCTTCTGCATCGATTCAACCGAGTCAGACAGCATTGGTTCAGATGAGCTCGATCCGAGTTGATCGCTCAGGACTACGCCCCCATCCCCGTTACCCTGTCCTCCGTCATTCAAGAAGCTAGACCACATCTGACTAGACTGCCAAAAATCGTATTCGTTTTGGTACACAGCAGGCGTCTGGACGAGCGAGGCAGCGATTGAACCGTTGGCAAACCATGGTAATGACCCTTCTACGGCGTATCCTCCATTGACTGCTTCAGATGACTGCTCATACGAGGGAATCTGGGATTCATCGTAGGACGGATAGTCAGGCTGATGTTGTTGAGGCTGCTGCGGTTGCGGTTGCTGCGGTTGCGGTTGCTGTTGTTGATGTATCATCGAGGGTGGCGGGGATAGCAGTTGGATATGGTGCTGTTGTTGCTGTTGTTGCTGTTGTTGCTGTTGTTGCTGCTGGTGGTGTTGGTAGTCTTCAGAATGCTGTGATAACTGTTGTGGCATTATCTGCTGCTGAAGGATCGAACCGTTCTCCTCCGGTCGGCCGAAGCTATTCGGAGAGATCTCCCCACTGGCCAACGATGAGGATGATTTCATCGAGTGCCGGTCACTTCTCGCACTACGATTGCTAGAAGGTTTCGACATAGTCAATAGAGCTCCGGGTCTTTGTGCGATCGTGTTGGTCAAAGCACTCGACCGATCCAGACTTGGAAGACCACACATCCTGAATGACCCCAAAAAATCAGCCTCACGAAGGATGGGTACATATTCGGACGAGAAACAATAACGAACCGTTTTGAAAAGAAGGCGACTTCTGGTAGAGCGTTTCGACGATGAAGGTTGATCTCCGTGCTGCATAACTGTATATATAATATATATGAAGAACATAAATGTTCAAGTGGGCAACGGTCAAATAACCTGACCGCTTGCGAAGCTCGGGAGAATACAAGGAAATCAACTGCTCAAATAAAAGGATGAAGAAAAAACAACTGACGAGCATGACTGAGTTGATCTGGAACGTCCGCACCATATCGGCCTCCGGTCCCTTTCCACCTTTTTTGAGATCTGCGACGATTTTTCGCTCTTGCTCTCGTAGAATACCTATTACCGTAGTATCCATCTCTTGCATCTCTCGTTCAAGTTCTTCTTGTTTGGCAGGATTCAAGGCGTTGTCCTGATCGACCGGCTTAGCAGCACGAGTCAAAGTGATCTCGTACGCTCTACAAACTCGACGGAGCGCGTCCAACTGATTGGCCCAGACCTGATATTGATGGTTTAGAGAGAGACACCAGGTCAGAGTTGGACAAAACTTGAACGAATGAAAGTATGTAGACTGAATAGACGGACATCTTTGCCCAAGGGGGATACTGGGTAGGCCAATTTGATTCGTGGATCGAATGGACTGATCGGGATCTGCATAGCGGCCATCACAGAAGATGTGTACATCTGGCCAAAACAGACCCAGAAGGTTTGTCTGTTCATCGCCCGATGCCATTCCTGCCCTGGGGGGAATTCTTTGTCTTTATCAGACTCGTTGAGGCCTTTGAGAGTCAAAAAGAGGGACAGAAGATGAATATTCAAGGTCACGCGCACTGAAATCGGGCGGGTCTCGACGCATTTCCAGGGAAAGCAGCCAGGACAAGATGTGAACACTAACCCATATCAAGCATTAACTGCAGAGTCGTAGTCTGCCTCAATCTCATCATGGTGACGTTTCCCTGAAGCAAACGAACAGTCGATATCGACAAATAAAAATCGGACCGACACGACGATCAGGTTGTTATTCTTATCTCTTCCAAAGAGAGAGCAAGAAACAAAGACTGCGTATCTTGGCTGACCTTGTGGGCAAATTCATACACGGTCAACGCGATTAATCCCTGGATGACATCCAAGGAAACATCTTCGTCATTTTCTCCAGCTTGCTCGATTGCGCCTTCGATTTTTTCCAAACAGATCTTTGCCCATCGCTCACAACTACCTTTCCTCAATGCTTTGCTTCGCTTCGAGAGTGGATACGGATCAGCCGGGTGAGGCCATAATGCCAAGAGACAGAGACAGCCGAACAAAAAGGAGCTGCCCGTTCGAGGGGTATGGGATAGGTTGAGTGAGGGCGACCGCCGAAGCTCTTCCAGTATCAGATCCATTGAACCAAAATGAGTTGCTAGGGTAGAGATTGAAACGGTTCCCGGTGGGGGTAACACAGGAAGGAAGCAGTAAATATGATCATAGTAGGCGTTGATTCTGTGAGGACGATAAGATATTGGTATGAACACGGGAATTCTATGAGAGAGTTGAGTTATTGATTACAGAGACGTACATGTCCTCGGTACTGTGATAGGTCTGTATGATGTTCGCGATCGGAGTATCAATACCATCATCGTCGCTAGAATCGTCAGTAACAGACCGAGCAGTAGGAAGTCGGAAAGACTGTAAGAAAGGAGGTAGATAACAAAGAAGAAACGAGAGGATCGTCAGGACTGTTTGAAAAGTGTGCGATGTTGTTGTCTCTTCTGCCGAAACAAGCACAGCTCGGACGCGATGCACCCACACACCTTGACGCTCTCAAGCTTTTCCAAAAACACCTTGAGCGGATCTGGCTCTAGATCTGTTCGTTTTTTTCATTTATATAAGACAATTGAGAACAGAAATAAGAAGTAGAAAGTGTAAAAAGATCGGATGACGGCGAAGACGAAACACGTGGGAACTAGCATGATGCATAAGGAACACTTACTGGATGGCCTTTTCCTGGATCCACCCCGTTTGGATTTGACATATTCGCACAAGATGTTCCGTTTGACACACTTTAAATTAGGCAAGGCAAGAAGCAGATCACAGATTAGGTCACAGTAGACGACTTGGGAAGAAATTCGAGAAAAAGCAGGGATGCATGGACGTACCCCATCACACACTGGTTGTTTCCCATCGCACTTGGCTTTCCTTCCTCTGCACGCCAGGCAAGCTGATGAAATTTGTGAAAAGTGGGAAGGAACGTATGACCTGCTCAATTGGTCTGATACAACGACCAAAGGAAGTGAGTTGGACATGGTAAACTCAGACAGACCTGCTTTGACGGGCTGTACTCTGATCCTAGCGGCCGATCGACCGTCCACAGAGGATAGATCGTGAGCGGTGTAGCTCGTGGTGGAATATGGATGAGACCTGTCTGGTGGGTGTGTCATGATGTTGTAAACACGAACAAGGTTGACTGGACGATAGGGTGTTTATGGTTGTTTGGTAGAAAGAGAGAGGGTGTGTGTGTGTGTGTGTGAGAGAGAGAGAGAGAGAGAGAGGATAAGTATAAATGAAAGTTCAACAACTAAGGAGAGAGAGATAGGATATGGATGTCGTTTTAGATTCTCCGATTGGATCAATTATTCATGAGGATTATCTTGCTGCGATGGTCACTGAGCGGTTGGAAACCTCTTCTTCTTCTTCTTCTTCTTCTTCTTTTCAAAAAGAAGGTGAAGAAAAGAAAGTTGAAGAAAGAGTTTGAGTTTGAGTTTGAGTGTGAGTGTGAGTGAGAGCGAGCGAGTGAGTAAGAGAAGAATGAGTAAGAGAAGAATGAGAGAAAGTAGGAGAAAAAGAGTAAGAGAGAGAGACAGCAGAGAGATGATAACGAGCGCAGCGTCAAATGATCGCTGCACCGGACGGCGGGGCGGATGGCGCAGCAGCAAAATATATAAGCTAGGGCATCATTCTTGCATATAATTAGCCCTAAAGTTGTGAAGAAATGCCCCGTCGATCACCAGAGATCGCCCCCCTGAGGGCTCTTTATAGAGAAGCGTTGCCCTGAATATCCAGTTTTCTTCTCTTCCTCAGCCTCTCAGGGGTCGATCTGAACCTTGTGGGCGTTGCAGAACCGCGAAGTCTAGACTCGAATCTGAATAGGCACCTTTCTTTGCCCGAATCATCCCGATTGTTCTTGTAAATCTTCCTCAGCCTCCCTTGCCTTCAGATCGATCCGGCTGGATAGATACCGGATGGACGACCGACTTACCAACCACAAACCGGCTCGATCAGTTTTCGTCCGACGTCGTCCGGTTCCAACAGGTTGTCTCTCTCGAATCGGACATGTTTATCCGTCGGGTCAAACAACGCTCGTCTGGGTGAGAGAGGTCAGTCATCCTGTGTGTGTGTGTATGTGTTTAGAAAGAGATTTTCATATAGTGTCACCTACTCATCGGTTGACCTGAACTTATATTGAGCTCGATGAGTATCGATTCAAGAAGATAATACAGTATATATTGGATCCGTAAAGCATAGGCGAAAAGCCCAAACAGGTCGATTGCAGTCTACGTAGGGTTAACAGATCTTGTGGAGAGGAACAAGAAAGCCATAGCGAGAGGGAGGAGCGAGATAGCAGTTGTTGGTGAAAAGAATACAGAATACAACAGAAAGGTGACCTATCTTCTCTGTGAGTATATACCTTCTTATAGCTCGACCCTCTGCATCGTTCTCATCGGACGATGTGTCCACTCGTCATTCGCCTCCGACATTGTCCCAACACCGCCTTCGACCTCGTTCGACTCATCCGGCTCTCCCTCTTCGTCGGATGACATTGCCTCTCCCGATCGTTTACGTGGACGTGAATCAGTTGGTGAAGATGCTGAATTTGAGTGGACGTTTGCTCGGTAGATTGGTTCGTATTCCTATCGGTCAAAAGCAAAGAAATTTAGCATAGATAGATATGTTCAAGTCAATTCTTATTTGTCATTTCTAGTCTGACCTTCAATTGATTCAAGAAACCCTGCGCTCGTCACAATCCAGAACAGACTCGAAATCATTTTCAGCTATACTTTGCACTCCATGCCCAGATATGTACATACAAACATGAAAGGAGGGGTAGAGGGAGAAAGAGAAAGAAAGCACACACCTGGTTGAGACTCATGCAATATCGTCTACTCTGAACCCATCTGACAGCATCTTCATAGCTCAGCTGCTTGGCCACCATTACATATCCCACCACCACGCTCGGCGCCAATGAGATTCCTCCATTGCAGTGAACAAAGACCGTTCCTCCTCGAGAGATTGCATCGTCAATGAACCGGGTCGTCTGAGGGAATATGCGTATCAAGTTTTGATCCTACACTCGGAAAACCCGTCGTCATCCATCATCATGAATTTGTCAGCATGATGGGTAGCAGTAGGCTTTGTGAGACTAGAAGACTATCAGACCTCATGGTCAGAGATATCCAGTGTCAAGTAGTTGAACCTATCTGGGAATCTCGGCTTCACCAACAGTGCTTCCTTCTTGTCCCTGATGCATACACTGCCAACTCACCATCCGTCCATGCGTAGATCCGATCAATGATGAGGGCGAGCGACCGTCAGCAGCGGGTATCACGTCTCTGGCTTAGATTTGCTCGTGACATCCAGAAAATTCACTCACATATGGGTCACACCAAAGCCTAGAAGCACATCAAGCTGTTTAGATGTCTGAAACGGTCCGAGATATAGCCGAGGGAGGATCAACTGGGCTTCTCGTCGCATCTCGTACCTAAACCAAGAGACAAAACACCCAAGAATATTTCAGTGTTGAATTTACAAAAATTATAGACGATTAACTCTAACCACCAAGAAAACGGACATAAGTAAGAAGAAGAGCCTCACTTCCACGTGTCTATTGGTTGTCCGATAGCTACATCCGGAAGAACAGGGAATGAGGTATTATAAAGTTCGTTTGAACTTGCAGGCACTGTGGTCTGATACGAGCTAGCTGTCGAACTACCAGCTCGGCCGTCGTCCATCAAAAAGTCCATAGTTTGGTGAACGTTGGATTCAACCTAAGGCTTCGAATGTCACGATTCGGGATAACTGTGATGATCAGAAAGAAAGACTGATTCACGAACGAAAGTAGTCAAGATAGAACGGATGGTTGTAGGTGTGAACGATGGATGTTTCAAGTTTAGCCAATTCTTTATTTTTCTTATCCCGAAGGCCAGATTCGTTCATTTCCATCCTACGAGGATCTTCCTTGTTCTATAAGTGGTATCTCGTTTCATCCCTCATGCAGGCCGCTACCCAGAGAAGACGAGCTCGGAAGCTAGCGTCTGCAACCGACAGACTGCTTAGACCGACGTCGACTGATATGCCTCCACCACCACCATCGTCTCTCCGTTCCGGGCCTCTCCGATCGGCTCGGCTCCGGCTGATTTCATTCGCTTTCGTCATCGCTATCGTCGTCCTCTCTTCCAAAGTAAAATCCTCGAACAAGAAGATTGAGAAATATCATCTGGGAATGGGAAATGGAGAATGGATCGTTGGTCGGTTTGATGAATCTTATGCACTCTGTGGAGGACAAGGTGTTTGGACAGGTATCGAGGGTGAAAATGAGGAGTGCATGGTCGTTGATAAGAAGATGGTCGTGGACGTAGGAACTTATGGTGATCATCTTTCTCTTGTATCTTTACGTGCCAAATACAAGTCTTGTTCTTATGACATCGTCTTGTTTCTCGGCTTCTGGATCCTTGCGAATCAAACAGAGCATGTTCAAAAGTGCTGGGGAGATCAGGAATCGTTAGGTCCACCATCGGATCCATCAAGCCAAGCTCCAATGTCTGTTCGAAAGAAGGGGATCAAGATCTACAAGATACCAGAAGGTTCAGCCATCACTGTATGCTTCACTTTCTTGGTCTTTCAATCCAATCAGAAAGACAATGCTAATGATCAACTGTGTCTGTCTGTTGCGACAGCCGGGTAAGCTTCTTCCTTGCAGTTATATCTAACTTTGAATTCCAAAGTATGTTGTTTTACAACCGGATCGTGTCTAATGGATGATCCATTCCCTTAAAGGTCTGGTTGACTCGCATGGTCATATCACCGAATACGGTGTGCGCATCTTTCCTTGTCACCTCTTGTGTTCGAGTTAGTTTACTCATTGTCTGAGTTTGAACAAACTTTCAGTACTGGAAGAGCGCGGTTGATCTTGTCGGAGCGACCTCAATCAAGAGTAAATTCCTTCACAAAGAATCCTAACGTAACTCATCGCGCTCATGAATGGTGTTTTTTCCATTTCCTGTTTGTTTAACAGATGTAGTACACAGGCTCAGGGAAGCACTTTCGAGCGACCTTTCAAGTGAGTATATCCTTATTTGCTTATGTGGTCATGAGCTTTCTTATCCATCACGTTCATTCTGGTATTTCCAGAGCCTTCCGATGACCAAAACAAATGGATCGAGGGAATGGGATGGAATCAGAATCTATGGAAGGAAGCTGCGTTTCCAAATGCTTCAGATCTAGAAGCTGACGATACTCGTTCGTGTTATACCTTGTCAAATCACCCCGTCGATCTAATTCTTTGTGCACCATGTCGTTAGAAAAATTAAGTTGCACTTTTTCTTCCGGTCTCCATTTTTCGAAATAAACAAAATGAGAAAGTCGCAGGCCGGTTCATCGTGTTGAAACGAATCGATGCGCATGGAGTCTGGGTATCCAAAGGTTCGTGGTTTGTCATACCATGACATATTTGAATGGTTGCGCTTCCTACTTATTCGGTACTTGTTGCTTCTTCTTCGATCAGCTGTGCTTGAGTTAATGAGTCCTCTTCCTAAAGATGTTGAAGGAGGGGAGATCATTCGTGATGTCTTTGGGAATCCCACTGGGGTTTTTCTGGTTTGTGTCTTCTCTTCTTTTTTCGCTCAAAGACGTTGGTTTAACTGATGAATTGACTGTGGGTCCTTCTGTTGATATGTATTTTCTGACTTATACGTGGTAGGACAACGCAATGAAGCTTGTCGGTTCGTTCAATGAGTAGAATTTGATCATCTCTGGCTTCCTAATTCTGAAAAATTGAATCAAAGACTAACTTTACTTTCCCCATCTTCCGAAGACAATGTACGACCACCGCGAACCGAGGAGGAAACAATTTCTTACATTCGTCGAACCATTCTGGATGGTCTGAGACTCGGGTTGGTGGGAATTCATGACGCCGTCCGTATCTTATCTTTCTCGATATACGTCTTAATCTCATAAATTGTCTGCTGACATCTGTCATTCACAGGGAACCCCACCGATCGAAGTCGAAACATTCAAAAAGTCAGTTGACTCCTGGGTTTCAGGTGTAGATAAGATGACTCATATCGAAATCTACCGTTTACTTCGTAGGTTAGCTGCTACCAACAACCTTCCACTCAGGGTGTATTCTATGTTGTCCTGTCTGGACAGATCGAAATGTAAGTTGAATCTTGCGTCAGACTTGAATCATGTTCGAAACGTATTCATTCGACGATTCCCATGCATCAGATTGTGGAGAGGGGCGAAATATGGTTGACTGGGAAAAGTATGATGGTCGTTTCGTTATGCGATCCGTCAAGTTGGTCTCGGACGGTGCTCTTGGCAGGTTCGTTTTGCTCTTGTTCTTCTTTAATCTGCCTTCAGATGTGCTTGACCAAAAAGATTACCAACATACATAAATTTGTTCTGGGTCTTCTTTAAATCAGTTGGGGAGCAGCGATGCATGAGCCGTACTCTGATCGAACGGACGGATGGAGAGGAATCATGCTTCAGCCTGAGGAAAGCTTCAAGCCACTCGTTGCACAATGGGTCGATGCAGGCTGGCAAGTCGTTAGTGTCCCTGCTTTTTATTCAATTTTTTTGAACACTTGCCATTCTATCATCAGTACAACCTAAAGCGACACAAGCTAACTTTTCGCCTTCAATCAGAATATCCATGCGATCGGAGATCGAGCGAATACAGCTGTGATAGACGCCTTCGAACTCGTTTTGGAAAATCATATCAGTGAAGAAAAAAATGCGCTCCGCTTGAGAATAGAGCATTCACAAATTCTGACAGAGAAGGACCTCAAGAGGGTCGTCGATTTGGGAGGTAAGTGACATAACAACATTTTTGAATAATGTCGGACAATAACCACAACTGATATTATGAATGTTCCTGGGCGCCGAGGAATTTCTTAGTGATCGCAAGTTATCAAACAACCCATGCTACCGTACGTTGGCAACCTCGTTTATCTCGTCGCACCTCCACATCTCACATAACCTTTCAGTATCGCTCATGTGTGATTCATTTTTCAGTCTGACATGGCCTACGCAGAAGAAAAGATTGGACCGAAACGAATGAAGGGCGCATATGCCTGGCAAACAATTCTCTCTTCCGGTGGTCGAATCAGTTGGTACTCTTCTCTACAAACGATCTTCTTATTTTCTGGGTCACTAATCCTCTCCTCTCCCCCCTCTTCCAAAAAAATAATAATGATAATAATAATGATATACTAAAAAAATTACAAAAAATCATTTAAAAGCTTTAGGCTCAGACTTTCCTATCGAATCGCTCGATCCATTAAAAGGATTCTATGCTGGTGTGACTAGATTGAACGAGGAAGGGGATAGCCCTCACGGGAAGGATGGTTGGTTCCCGAACGAGAAGTTAACCAGGGCGCAGGCTTTGAAAGGAATGACAATCGATGGTTAGTTTTTCCTCCTTCCTTCTACTTTCCCCTTCCAATATTTGTTTTTTGTCCATCCGTGATGGAACATAGATCAGACATCTGAACTCATTCTCTTATCAACCAACATGTCGTTACTATCAGCAAACTACGCGTCCTTCTCTGAAAATATCAGTGTTCGTCTGTTGGTTTCTCTGCAGTGATTCGATAGCCCTCCTTCCTCGTCTTCTCCCCTTCGATGTCTCATACCTGTTGTCTTTGTGGGTTTTTTTTATATGCCGATTGGTATAGGGTACCCTTCGACCAGGATTTAGGGCGGACTACGTCATTTGGTCAGGCGATCTCATGTCTATCGAATCAGAACACATCAAGAACACCAAACCTCTTCTCACCGTCAGTACCTCTCTTCTCTTATTCTTTTCGTCTTCGCGATCTGTCAGACGGGCTTGGAAAGCGTCTAACAGATTCTTTTATTTTTAACCTTTTTTTTGGCCAATGGGAATGATTATCCGAAAAGGCGATCGACGGTCAACCTGTCTGGGGGACTCTCTGAGCATCTGTATCGGTTGTTGACCGCCGCCCTAAATTCCCCCCTCCTTTTCCTTTCTTTATATCATATCTCCTCTTCGGGCTCATTTTCTCTCTTTGTAGAACGATCAATGCTGATATCGATATCAGATTTAGCCGTCAGCACGATGTTTGGGTTGGCGAACCATATGATGATATGCACATGGACGTACGAGTCAGGTCTTATTCCGGGTGATTAATATCTTCATTTTTAAGTGGCTTTTTTATTTTATTCTTTATATGTTATTCCTTCACACTTGCATGTATGTTCTCGTTTGCATGCTCCTGTTGAGATGGACTCATAAGAAGAAAAGAGATAGGAAACTCTCAGAGAGAAGAAAGTATTATCGCCTTCCATACGAGATCCAACCAAGCAGAGAACAAGAGAATCAATCAAACAATCAAAGATAAGAGAGATTTTCAAGAGAGAGAAGGAGAGGGCAGAAGAAAGAATGAGAAAAGGAAATAAAAGGCAAGGGAAAAAATTGGGAATCAAGTAGGAGGAATTTTAAAAGAGAAAGGAGAGTATGAAAGTTCGTACAACGCTTCAACGATCGCTAAAAGCGTGAACCAAAAAAGATGATGATGATTTGATGAGAAATGGAACATGCAATGCTGCCCAACGAGATTTTGATGGGCAAATTTGGTTGGTGAGACAGACAGATTAGGGATTGCGTTCAGGTCGTTGGGATTTCTAGAAGAGAAAAGATTGAAGAAAAGACCTGAACAGGATTGGAGGGGTGAAATACTTGATGAAGAGACGAGAAAAGAAGAGAAATAGGTCAAGAGAAAGAAGGAAAGAAAGACAAAAGAAAGATCGAGATGATATGGAACGAAATGATGAAGGCAGTAAATAGATGGAGGGACTAAACAAAGAAGATTACTCTGTCCTTCAAACGGTAGCCTGCTTGATAGCCTCTTTAGTCCACTTGGCAGTGTTCCTCGTCTCGCTGCTCATTCCCTTTCCTCGTCCCGTCTTGATAGCGACGGTGATCCACTCTTGAAGGAGAAGATCCTTGATCTGTCCATTCGGGAATGTGCTGGCCAAATCACCAATCAAGCCAAGCGCGCCTCGAGTGATGGGCTCGCTTCGGTCGTCATCCTCGAGCGCTCGCTGGGAGAAAGCCAGGATGTTCTGCACGTGAGGCAAGAGAAGACCTACAGTATGAAGAGAAATCTCAAGTCAGGTCAAATCCGGTCAAACATCATACCTCAGGACACAAACAACACATACCCTGATCCTCGGTCCTCAAAGCAGAGGCGACTCCGACATAGGCCTCGACGATACCCTCCCTAAGCAAGGTCACGTACTCAATCAGGTCAAAAGAGTTTGGATCTGGCTGCATCTGACCCGCCTGCTCCAGCACGGCCATAGTGGTCTCCACGTACGGCCTGAATGCCGGTCCGATGGCCAAAGCGATATCTCCGAAACATGACAAGATCGGCGGCTTGACAGACCGGTGAAGAGACTGAGACTGTAAGTTCTTCAACAAGGCCATCATGAACTGATCGCAGTACGGAACAGACTGGGAGCCGAGCGCTCGGCAAATATCACCAATTAGACCGACAGCAATTGAGCAAAGCTGGTACTCTTCAGTAGCATCAAGCGCAGTGGCAAGGTAGGGAAGGAAGGCAGTGATGTATGGCGCAAAGTCCTGATCCAATGCAGAAGTCATAGCTCCGATGGAGAGTAAGGCATCCTCAAACACGGTGGCCTGCTTTCCGGCGGTGTCACACAAAGAAAGCAACACGGTCATGATTCGGTCCGAAAGCGGTCGAATCTCGGGCCCGAGTTTTCGGATGATTGAGGTGATCACGCTGCACAAGTTTCCCTGAAGCTCGTTCCAGTTGTTTCTGTCGTCCGTTCCGACGAGTTGGTTCTGCATACTGAGGAGGGTCTCCATTCGAGACAACACCTCGAGCGTCACCTGGGAAACGATCGAGAGGGTGTCGGTGGCACTTTGGGTGACGAAGGTGGAGATAGCCTCGTAGGCGGACGTTCGAGCATTAGATTCGTTGGCCGGGGCGTACTTTTGAGAGACTCGCATGAGCGCACCGACGACGTGCTCGTAGTAAGGTGAAAGAGGAGTAGTCGACGGCAATGGGTCGTCGTCCAGCCCAGTTCCAAGCTGTTCGGCCAGGTTCATCAACGACCAACAGCAGTTTCCGACAATTCGACTGCTATCTTCCAAACCAACGACAAGCGATCGGATAAGGTTCGGAAGGTGAACGTCGGTCTGGATGCAGTCGATCAAGACATCGGAGATTCGACCGAGTGTCCAGGCGGCGGTGTCCTTGACATGAACATTCGGATCCTGCATCATCTCGATCAACGTCGGCAAAGCCTGTGCGACGAGTCCGGCGAGAACCTTGGGATCTGGTCCATCGAGGATAGAACCAAAGGCCATAACGGCGGCTTCTCGTTGGTGCCAACCCTCGGGGGAGTGGTCTTTGATATTGGCCTCGACGAAGGGAATGACGGGGGCAACAATGTCGTCTCCGACAGCCTGGGCGAGAAGTGAAAGACAGGTCGAAGCGGCCATGGAAACGTTCCACTCGTCATCATCGGCATCTTCCTCCTGCTGAGTCAACAACTGGAGAAGGACAGGAAGGATCTGGGGGAGAGCAATCTTTGCAAAGTTCTTACTCTCTCGCTCGGGAGCTTCATTGTACTCAGCGGCCTGAAGGATGAACGACAATGAAGAGAGTATCAGTGCATAATCTTGATACCGAAAACAACGGACGACAAGTAATTTATGTTTACCTCAGCAGCCTCAAGACCAAGCTCAATCTCCTCGTCACAAACTGTCGACCAAAACTCGATGGCCTGCAAAGCGACCTTCTCCTCCGGATTCCTCATTCCCAAAACGGTAAGCTGAGAAAAGGAGGTGGACGAGATCAGTTGTTGTCCAACCCAGAAGAGACCTATCGATATATATGAAAGAGACCTACGCCAAACAAGGCTTGTTCCATGTAGAAAGCCATCTTATCGTAGTAGAGCTGCATAATCTTAACGAGACACTCGAACGCCCCGACGACCACCGGGATCGAGGCGTTTTGAGTAGCCTCGCAGACGACTTGCATGATGTAGTTTCGTTCACCCTGTAAGAAAAAGTGAAGTAAGATAAAGGCATCAGCTTCTTATTTCAATTGATTTGCTCTTAGTTTTATTGGGAACGGAAGTCTGTCAACTAACATCTCGCTCAAAGTTGCTTCGGATAAATTCAAGAGAGTTGAAGAGGGCGTTGATGGCAGCGTTCTGAACCTCAGGGCTTGGCTCCTCTTTTCGGGCTCCCTGAACAACAGTGGTAAGAATTTCGTTGGACTGGCTCTCAAGAATTTCGGGTTTCTAATCAGATGGTTGCAGAATATTCATTGAAACAGAAAAAAGTGAGCGAACAGGTTCTAAGAACAACCCTAACAAAGAAGAGAAGCGACCCAATACTTACCACCGCCTCACAAATGAAACCGATAGTCTGGAGAGTAGAGATTCGAAGTCCGGTGTTCGCCTGATCACCCATAAACTGGAGAAGGAGACTGATTAGCTCTGGCCACTCGTTGTGGGGAAGCTCGACTGCTCCGATGGCGGAGACGACCTGGGCGGCGAAAGAACCGGCTCTGACGACAGGAGAACCGAGTGTTCGAAGGGCCTGATCTTTGACCTGAGCTTTGACCTGAGGGGAGAGCGAACGCCACCGGTAGGTGAACTGAGCTTGACGCGAGGGGTCCTATGATTATGAAAGCCGGGAAAGAATTTCATAATAAGGAAAGTAAGAGAGGAAGGAAGAGAGTTGAAGTGAGGTCGCTGATAGAATGATCTTTGGAAAAGTCAAAGATTCCACTTACCCTTGCCGATAAGGCGTTCTTGATGGCCAAACCAGCAGCATTTCTTACGCTTAGTTCGGCAGACTCACTCGAGAGTTGCTCGGTCAAGGTGACCATATAGCCATCCTGATGGAGAGAAAGAAGAGAAAAGGAAAAAATAACAATAACCGATCAAATTGTGTGCAATCAAAAGTGATTGAAGAGGAAAAAGAGAATCGAGAGAGAGCAAGACAAGAGATATCAGAGAACGTGCTGAGATGAATCAAGATGAGAAGGAAAGAGTTTGCAAAGAGAAGAGAGTCCTTACGAAATTCTCGTTAGCGACCTTCTCGAGCTGCTCCGTTGCTTGTTGTCGGGTGTGTGCATCTGAACGGAGAAAACGAAGTCACACATGATTGTTTATCCTGTCAGCTCTCTCTTTCTCTCTTTTGCTTGTGTATTTCTTTGATTGAGAAAGGATCTAGAGGAAGAAAAGGAAGGGATGCAAAGGAGATGACTTGCCTGGTGAGAGCGAGTGAGCGAGCAATTGAGCGGCGTCCATGTTATTATTTTTTTCCTTTAAGAGATCAAGAGGAGAGAGTGTATGTGTTTGTGTGGATGGATGGAGACGTAAGGGCTGAGAGATCTGTTTGCACGTGTGGAAGAATACGGGCGTTTGGAGCAAGAGTGAGCGAGCGAGGAGAGTTGTCCGAATGGATCAGACGATAAGAGACCACAGAGAGAGACGGAGAGAGAGAGAAAGAGGAAAGAGCTGAAGAGAGAAGGAAGTTTGGACTTGTGGGTTGGGATGGTTGCTGATGGGCAAAATCTAGGAACAGAACTAGGAACAGGAACAGAGGAAAAAAAATCAATTCGAATATATATTTCAATCAAATAAACTGTAGTCTGTCTATTCGCGTCGACTACAAGCATTCTGTACTGTTTGATTGACAGGCGCGCAGGAACACTTATTCAGTCTTAGACAACACTTGTGATCAGGAACACTTCCATTTTCGAGTAACACACTCCAATAGATCTCGTCGTCCTTATGGGCCGTCACCTCCCATGCGAGAGTCAGAGTGCGTTTGTTGGAACAAAAGGAGGGAAAGCAGAGAGGGAGAGAGTAGCCTTTGAAGCGCGCGCTTACACGTGTGTTCATACGCAGCTCAAACCATCATACAACAAGTCATCATATCTGGTAGTCAGTGGTCTCAAACGAAAGTTGATCTCGATTGACCCATCTCGAGAGCTATATACTTCCTATTCTGGCGGCATAATTCTGAGTTAAGGACACAGTGAAACGACAAGAGGGGCCACGAACAAGTCAGATCTTCCTGCAGACTGGTTGTGTATCGCTTAGAGCGTTGCGCTCATTCTGAAATTCCTTTCAGTGTGCAACAGTTCTCTAGACTAGTCGGATTCTTGATGGTCTCGCTTCCACACTCTTCGTGCTTTATTTCTGTTCCTTCTCCATATGTTTCTGGCGACTATAGATCTGATGAGGAGAACAATTCGTTGAGGTACCTCGCTATGAATCTACAGACGCTTCGAGATCTGTGGTTACGCGCATGCTCATGGCTACTTAGTTCATCTGTAACCAATCCTCACTTTCTATCCCATCTGGTTCTTTCCATCTTCTCTCTGACCGTCACTATACCTGTGAATTTCTCCCCAAACACTGATCCATCATGTCTGATAGAGTAAGATACTCATCTGATTTAGTCTCCCTGATCTCTGATGGTGCTTTAAATATAACTTCTCACACCCGTTTGCTTTCGGTGTACAGGGTCGCGGAGCACCAAGAGGCAGAGGAGGCCCATCATCTCGGGGAGGAAGAGGAGGAAACCAGAATGCCGGAGGTGGTGGGCCGCCAGGAGAGAAGCCAAAGAGAGAGGCTATCCTTGATATGGGAAAGTATGTTGACAAGAAAATCAGAGTCAAGTTCACAGGTGGTCGGGAAGGTGTGTCCTTGATTTCTTTCCTTCTCCTTTATCCGAAACATCGACTCCTTCCCTCTACTTCTCTCTGTGGACTCTGCTCTCTTGCTCTTAGTCGAATACCTTGTTGATCGTAGACTGTTTATCCTTGTGTCTGTGCAGTCGTTGGAACCTTGAAAGGCTACGATCAACTTTTGAATCTCGTCCTAGATGATGTAGAGGAGGAAGTCCTTCGTACGTCCTCTTATTTTGCGTCAACACCAAGCTTCTATATGAACCCACCTTGTCGTCGTCGTCGTCGTCGCACTCGTTTCTGACAGACGAATCTGCTCATTACATAAACAATTTCATCTTAGTTCCTACACCACATACAAGATCTCTTGGACTCGTCGTCCTCAGAGGTCCTACGATTGTCCTTCTCAGTCCCATGGATGGCTCTGAAGGCTCGTTCATTTTCTTTCTTTGTACCTACGAAAGACATACATAGACTTACTTTTGAGAAGGAAACCTCAATCTTTCTTTTGACCATGTCCCACATTTATGGGTTCAAACAGAGATCGAAAACCCATTCTTGGCTCCTGAATCATAGGCGCTGTAAATAGATGACGGAAAAGAAACCTGCAATATTCAATGTTGGAAAAGGAGAGCAGCAAAACACCGCACGTTTTTTGTCGTTTTCGCTTAGGAGGGTAGAGGAATATGTATCCATCGAACGGAGGGACTAGACGGATCTGTTGGACTTGAAGATCAAAACTAAAATGAATAAAAATACAAGGTCATTTTTGGGGTTTGGAGCACAACTAGTTGATTTCCGTTCATGAACCTAGAGACTAGAACATAGCAACAGGAGAGTAAAGAGCAATTTGAGAGATCCATGATGAAGAGACATGATAAAAGCAAGATTGTCTACACCGCGATGAAAGACCAATAAACCCACGAGCGAGCAAACATAAACATCGAAGCCATGGAAATGAACGACGGAGTCTGCTCCATTCATCCGTTTGTTGCAAGGCAAACGATCTAGGGATGGTTGATGTTGGGAAACCCGTGCTGATACCTTTGATGCAAAGAATCTTCCGTGACGAATGAAGAGGTGCATGACAGGAGGCATCGATTCAATCCGTGCTGTCATCTCTTTGATTGGGCTGAACTCAAGAAAGTCAAAGATAGACAAAACGTAAGGCAGCCGAGAAGGAAAGTAGACTTAGCGAGACGGTCGTTCGCCTCACATGGTTTACCTCTTAATCTGTGAGCAATTAAAACAGAACAGATCTATATGGGAAACCCAAACCATGCGATTTATTTAGATTTGAGGGGGAAAAAAAAAGCCAAATGTAATTCTTTGATAACTAAGTCTCGTGTGTTCCTTTTTGGATTCAAGTGCGAAGTCTCCTTTTTTCCCCTTCCTTTGAGATAAAGTACAAACAGATATGAAGGCGATTGAAGAATACGAATGATGAAAGATGAGGATTAAACAAAGGGAGAGCAGAGCGAAGAAAAACCAAAAAGACGATAACAGGGATACAACGGTTCCCTTTTTTCTTAGTTCTTTCACCTAAACCGACCTTTCTCCGCACCACTCCCACCCACAGCCGAACTGCCCAACGTTGTCAAGTCGGTGGCAGAGGCAGAAGCATGTAACTCCAACTTGCTCAAAGCGGTTGAAATATCGAAATGATGAGCCAGTCTACTAGCAGCCGTCGGCGTGTGTGACGTTGTGGCCACCATCCCCATTCGTCTATAGTCATCTCCTGGAGCTATTGATCCTTCACCTAAACTTGCTCCTAGACTGGAACGCGGTCGCGAGCTTGATCGAGATAGTGACGACGATCTAGGAACAGTAAATCCGTGTTGAAATCGATGATAACTAGCTGCAGAACCACCAGATGAGCCTATAGGTGGTGTGGATGTTCCGTTGACACCACTCCCACCGGAAGTACCGGAGACACCCTCACCGATAGCGCCAGCATTGTTCAATGCCGCGTTGATCTTTTCCAATGGCAGCGGTTGACTGACAGATTCAGGTGAGAGCAACAACGATGGACTCAGATAAGCCGGCTCATTCGATTGATCGCCTCCTACGATCGGCCGGTAGTGCAACCGAGGGGATGTATTGGCAGAAGCAGAAACCGATGTGGTCGAGCTAGAACTGAATGGCCCAAGAGATCCAATGGATCCTCCCGCCGTAGCCGCTGAAGGAAATGTAGGCGAAGAGAACACACTGGTACTACTGCTGCTGTGGGTGTGGTTGTGACTATGATTGTTGACATGATGATTATTGATGCTGCTGCCACTACTACTACTTCCGTTCACTCCTCCGACACCAACCATGGAACCGGGTGCCCCAACTGAACTACCCACAGAATTGTTTCCGAATCCAGGTCGGGCAGGTAATCCATGAGAACTTCCAGGAATTGATGGCATTATTGTTGATGACGAAGATCCCCCTAACATTGAAGGTGGCGCATCCGAGGGTAGAAATCCGGCGGAACCAAGATTTTCCTGATAGACCCTATCATTACCTGAAGAGCTGCCGACCCCGTTCATGTAAATTAACTCCGCGTTTGCCGATGACAACCCGAACGTCGAACTATGTGGTGGAGTAGAGATTGCTCTTCTAGCTGCTGAACTAGCTGGGGAAGTTGATCTAATAGGAGAGTAAGCTCCTGTCAACGCTTGCTGTCCTACTCCGGATCCGACAGTGGGTGAAGGTGAAAGGCCGGATCCCAATTTGATGTTGTTGATTCGGTTTCCAGTTCTACCTCTAACTTGAGTCGAACCTGGTACGATAACCGACTGTCTATCCAGACCAACACCACCGGATCCTCTGTTAAATGCATCGGCAAAAGGAGTGGACACATCTACTGGTGGGATCGAATTGGCGTACGTCCCGTACTGAGATCCAGTCGAACCTGCTGGTACAGCAGCAGCTACAGCAGCTACGGCCGCAGCGGACATCTCAGGTCGACCTCTGTCCTGAACTTGGAAAGTAGGTGATGTCGAAAGATCTTGTTTCGGCATGTGCTGGGAACCACTTCGGCCACTCATAGGAATTCCGTTAGATGGATACCCTCCGGAACCACCACTGGACAGACCTCTAGGTCCTAGGTCCATTCCCAATCCTCTTCCACCGGCCGTACTGCTCCCAGGGCGAGAGACACCCATCCCACTCAATTGAGCAGACCTACCTCTAGGTGAGGCGGCCGGTGAGTGCACAGGAGAAAACGGACTAGACACGACAGGCGTGTACGGTTGACGTGATGTGGCAGAGGCAGAGACCGATCGGTAAAGGTTGCCGTTCGATTGGTGGTACTCGGCAGCCGACAAGTGTGGGGATGTAGTTGATGACGTCGGGAAGGGAAGGTACTGTTTTGGAGGAGATAGTCTATCAACGTGCTTTGAGAAAACGATGACACAACACAGATAGACAGACAGACAGACATGTAAGCATGTTACTTAGAGGTGTTGACAGAAGAAAGGAGAGGGGACCAACTCGATATCCACTTCCGAATGCGTATGGACTCCGACTTCCTCCCGCAGGTGATCTAGATCTGGGTGCGCGCATAAGCTCCTCGTCTCTCTCTGTTGCCGTTGAATCAACAACGAGATGTTTTGAAAGCGCTCTGTTCAGACAAAACATTCGAATGAATAAGAAGGATAAAGACGAACCTTCGCATAATTGTGCTAAAGCGGTCACCGCTCTGCCAGGTCGAGAGGTCAGGATTCTTGATGCCCTCATAAACTCTCCTCGTATCGTATACAGGCCATCTTTTGTCACCGTTCTGGCCACATTCTAATTGTTTAGAGTCAGAAGAAGAAACGGAATTGTTAGTCGATTCGTTTTCGTTTTCAATCGCGAACACGACAACAAGTATTGAAAAGAGAAGAGTATAGTTATTCTTACATAGGATGTTTCGAACGGATCCTCGATACAAAGCCTATTCCTATCTCTGCTCATCTCGTTTAGACTACCCACATCACTATCTGTAGTCCACATCTTGCTCTCCTTTGTCAACAAGCCAGCTCGAATGGAGACTACGTCGGTGTTGAAAGCAAAGTTTTGACAGTAGAACTTGAAAAAGTCGATCAAGAGTTCACCAACGGATTGGAAATTGGCGGACGACCATTCTTTACGTAACAACTGGGGAATGAATATGTACATTTTAGTCGTATGAATTTGTAAGCGAGATGGAGGAAGAGAGTATTTCTTGAAGGTTAGATCTGCTTACCTCGGTGTCGTCAAAGAACCTTATGGCATCAACGAAGAAGGCTTATCAGACTCAGGTTCAAGAATGTTGATGCGTTAGATGAAAGAGGGGGAAAGATATTTCCCACCATATGTTATGACCGTCCAATTCAAGCTCATCCTTTGTTTTGGGTACCAGTGGTGGGATTTGTTGGAGATTCGGCAGCACCGGCGGACTTTGTACATGGATAAGGAAAAAGAGAACAAGAAGGGTAAATCCGTAGGATGAGAGTGTCCCTCGATAGGGTGAGTTGATCCTTCTTCGTTTCGACCAAACTTTGATGAAGAGCACCATTGTTCGAACTCGGGCGGGATCAATCGTGCTGGTTTTAGAAGTGGGAGAGGATATGACGAGGAACGATCAGACTTTAATAAAATTGTGATCTCATCATCTCAGATGATTGGCAATGACTCACGCGTATGTCAGCAATAACCGGGTGTTCTCCAAAGCAAGTCGGTTTTCAAAACCGATGTCACACTATGAACAGGTGAGAATTGAGTGATAGAAACGAACATAATGAGCTACCAGTGTCATTGACATGCGCGTAAACGGGTCAAATAGAAAATGAGTTAGGCAACGTGGAGAAAAGCCGACTGACAGCGATACCAAACGGTAGACCAGGCGACGGGGATAATGTGAGTTTGATGATCTGAAACAAGATAGTACAATCGGGAATGGCCTTGTCAGCATGTTCTCTCAAAGACGAGATATTTCAAAGGACAACACATACTGGAACATAAGCCTTGGGTAAGGCTTTAACAGCAAAGTTTGTTTCTAAAGAAGCCAAAGGCATACCGATACAAGAGAGTGGAAGAAAAGAAGAGAGATATGTGCGATTGGGATCAATAAGCACTATTGTATCGGAAGTAATAGCCGGTACTCACCTTGTTCAAGAAGGTGGCCGATGATATTGACCAAATCGCTTGCGGGAGGTGCTGATTTGGCTTCATCTGAAGATCTGTCCAAAAGCACGCAGAGGTCCATATCTGTAGGGTATACAGGTAAGCAAACGGGAAACGTATAGTTACTCTGAGAGACAAACAAAGTAACTAACCACTGTTTCTTAGAGAGAACCCATTGGCCTGATGAGGGCCCAGAGAGCAAAAAATACATGCGGTCAACGGGTAGATATATTGGCATACGAAAGGTGTTCCGAAAGAACATATAGAGAGAGAGAAAAGAAAGGCGAAAAAGGGGCTCACAGTGCTACCAAAGGCTAGCAGCCTGGCTCCAGGCTCGACGGTACGTATGAGCTTCTCGATAAGAACACGGACTTGCTGTTTTGTGTTGAGCTCTTCAGGCGTAGGGAGAAGAGGGAGGATGACTAGAGGATAAGAAAGGTGATCGTTTGACAGAACGGCCCAGTCATCACGAGGACAGCGTGTGAAGAGGAGGCAGAGCGAAACGAAGGATAGAACCGAAAGACATTGTTCGTGAGCAAATCCGGATTTATGAGAGCAGAACAGAGGGATAAACCAAAAGGTTCCAGAAGGAGGCAGAACAACGGCTAAAGCAGACGCAAAAGAGAAAGCCAAGTCGAGAGGTATCGACTCAGAGTAACACGCACAGTGAAAGAGAGAGGTCGAAAGCTCATCGAGATAGCGCTGTTTGGCTTGATGGACCTGCATATGGATAGAGCAGGACGAGGAAGGCAGACTTTTGATATGATCGTCCCCGATGGATAGGAGATGGTGGTGAGAGCGAAAGAGAGGAGAACAACGAAGGTAGAATCAACGATGCTCAGCAGGTGTGGCAAAGACGAGAGGAAAGACAGTCGAGATTGAAGGTGACGAGAAATTAGAGAGCGTGTTTTGTTACTTCGTTACGCATTTGAGTGAGCTCCTCATACAGAGTCAGTCAATACCTCAATGTGATTGTCATCTTTGATCGGTCAAACCTCTCTTTAGGTTGTCCTTCGGATTCATAAGAAAGAATAGATATGTATCAGTGGAGCAGAGCTATAGGATGTTGATGTGAGCTTGATGTACAAGGCTCAAGTATCTCTTTTGTGAGCGCAAGCCGATAGCCGGATACAGACTATTATCTTTCTCATCTATTTATCTTGTTGTTCAACTCGATATAATTTCTAGACATGAAGATAGGAAACAAAGACGTTTCTTGATGTAGTTGGTTGCTCTCTTTACAAGAGGGATAAGTATCTTTGCCAGTTTGAACAGCTTGATGCTAGAGCCCTGGTGGCATGCTTGTTAGCAACGGCACCGAACGGATTGTTCGGGCACTCATCTGTTTCAAAGGATACAGAATCAATTGAGAGCAGAGCTCATCAGCGGATACATCCCGATCAAGCCTCATTGCGCTTCTGTTTGAAGACGATGTCTGTCAGATCAGTGATGAGAGGAAGATCGCAGCCACCGTGATTCTCCTTTTCCGTTCAAGGGCATCCTGCTCGCTTCTGCTTCTAACCCCTCTTACAGGTTTCATACTTTTCAGCCCACCGTTTCCTTTCACAGCATCGGTACCTAGATCGCAGCTCTCGAATATATGACAGCCCTCTCTTTTCTGTTTAAACGTGAGAGCTTGTTCATCCTATCATGACAAGACCTTCGTACACATACGCGCACAACTGCACATCTTGATGAGTAGTACGTTGTCAACCGAGCAGCGTAGCCTTTGCAGATAGTTTCTCGAGATATTGTCTGACCTAGACCATCCTGATGAACTACAGATCTGTATGTGGTGGATCAGAAGCCTCTGCCTTGATAACAATCAAGAGCCTCTTTCTGTCCGTTTTGGGCGCCACCCTGACATCCAGGTCTATAAGCAACACTCCGAGGTGACTCGACTGTTGTACTTTCTATATCGTTCAGTTTCCAGTAGAATGTATGCTGGTAAGACGAAGTGTTCCCAGATCTATCCCGTCGAAAGCTCAAACTCCGATGAGCTCTTCTCTTCTATATCGTATCTTGCTGCACTCCCCTCCCTTCTCATTTTCCTACCTCCTGCTCTCTATGCTCTATGCTCTATGCTCTATGCTCTATGCTCTATGCTCTATGCTCTATGCTACCTTTACGTGTGCTCTAGCTGTTAAATACAGCACACGAGCAGGGCCAGGGTGAGACAATCTTACGTAATGCAACGTAACCTTTTATGAAACACATGGTTACAAAACACTGACAGCGCCTTTTCTCATCATCTTTACGCCCTTCGTTTTTTCCTCTAACTCTCATCTTTCCCCTCCAACATCATCATCCTCCGTCTTCTTTCGTCTTGCCCATATCTAGATCACCCAAACGCATACATCCCAGGGCATCGTCAAATAGGTCTAACTCTTTTCCTATAGCTGTCGTTTCTATCCGTTCTTTCGCTTTTGTCTCCTGGTCTTTTCACCATCTCCACCTATCCAGATCACCATGCCATCCCGTCTTCAGTCTGAACATCTCTCGACCCTCAAGGCCATCTTTCCTGATTGGGCAGACGACGATCTATTGCTCGTGCTTGAAGAGTCCAAAGGCAGCTTGGAGAATGCCGTAGGAAAGATCTCCGAAGGTTTGTGCTTTTAGTGTACTTCTTTCGTCTTGTCCTTTTTGTCTCTTGTGCTTTTTTTTTCTTTCTTTTTCACCTCTTTCCTTGTTCCTCTTTCATCACTCTTGCATCTTTCTTTCCCTCTTCTCTTCTCTTCTCTCCCTATTCTTGATCTGTCTTGGCTCGTCCTGCCCTTTGGCTCACCTGCTTTGTCGCTTTCTCTTTAACTTTTGTTCCCCGGTACCTTAATGTCTCTCCTCTCCTTAGGACAAGCTTCTCAGTTCACCACTGCCACATCTCGAAAGACCAGCAAGAAGGCAACACCCGCCGCTTCATCTACCGGTTCCTCGTCCAACACTGGTCACAAGCCGGATCAGTTTGCTTCCTCCAGCCGAGGTGGCTTCGAAGGCGGCTTCCGGGGAGGTTTCCGAGGCGGCCGAGGCGGAGCTCGAGGTGGTGGTCAGTCTTTTCTCTTACCTTTTCTTGTCTGCACTCAGCCCTCAGCCTTCGTCTCTGCTTACCTTCCTCATCTTTTCCTTCTCCTCACTTGACTGTCCTTAGCTGGATTCGCTCAGGCTAGCCGAGGCGGCTTTGCTGGTCGTGGAGCCTTCCGAGGCGGAGCTGGACGAGGAGGATACACAAACTCGACCCGGCCAGCTCCTTCGACCCCCAATGGAACGTCAACTGCTGCCCCTAGTGCTCCTGTCGAAGAAACCCCGGCTGCCCCCCCGACCGTGGTCGCTCCTCAGCTACAGGGTGTATGGGCAAAGCCAAAGCCTGCCCCAACCGCTCCTGCTGCTCCGGCTGCTCCGGCTGCTCCTGCAAAGATCGAGCCTCCGGCAAAAGAAGATGCAACGGCGGAGGCTGATGGGGCTGCTTTAAGTGAGACAGTCAAGGAAGCAACGCACGAAGAAAGTTCCAAACCGGAAGAGAGCGAGAAGAAGGATGATGAACCCACTGGACCTACAGCGGCCGCCAAGGGCAAAGCAGTGGTTGGAAGAACGATCCCGAAGGGATCAAAGATGTCTTGGGCTCAGATCGCAAAGTAAGTCTCATTTGAATTATTAAAAGAAGAAATCGATTATACATTGTGTGTTGAAACTAACAGGAGACGCGATCTATTCAAATTGTAGGCCTCAAGAAAAGCCAAAGCCGACTCCTCCTCCTGCACCTGTACCTGCGCCCGCCCCTGTCCCCGTTCAGCCTACTCCTGCTGTCGAAGAAGTCACCCCTACGCCTCTCCAAGAGCCATCATCTGCCACTTCGCCCTCTGATGAGAACGAGTCGGAAGAATCTGCTCCGGTGGTCTCTGCTGACGACGCCTGGCCTGCTTCCACTTCTAACGAGGAGACTGTCGAGGAAACCGTTGAGGAGACTGCACCCGAAGAGACCAAGGAAGAAGCCGATGTGGTCGATGCTCCTCTGCCCGAGGTCGACAATCTGAGCCCCCCGGCTGGAACTGGTGCTGCTATCGAGGATGTCGAGGTCTCTGCCACTGCCGCTGCCGAACCTGCCCCTGAAGTCGCTCCTGCTTCTACTCAGACATTCTCAAACCCTCCTCCTGGATTTGAGCCTCTACCTACATCTGAGGTTCCCAAGGCATCCGTCCCTGCCGCCGCTTCTCCTGCGCCTGTTTCCAGAGCAGTAAACCGAACGAACTCCAAGCTACGACAGTTTGGTGATGAGGCGGTTGTGATGCCTGGTAAGGCTACTGGTGGTTTCGGAGGAATCGGCATGCAGTTCGGTAGCTTGAGCCTAGGCGGTGATGGTGAGCTTTACAGCGAAGAGTCGTAAGTCCTTGTTGTTCTCTTTGGTCAATCCGAGCTAATGCTTGGTGCAGTACTGATACCATGTGCATGTGCATGATCACTTGAACACAGTCGACCCGAGCCTGCCTTTGCTGCTGAGCCCACGCCCGCTCCCATCGTTCAGCCCGAGCCCATTCCTGCTCCTGTTGCCGCACCGGTCCCGGAGCCCACCCAGCAACACGCTCCCCAGACGATCGAGCCTATTCAGCCCCAGCAGCCGATCACGACTCCCCATCAATACTCCCAGACGAACTCTAGCATGAGTTTCTTCCAGCAACCCACCCACACGCCCATCACTACTGCCGCTACTGTAGCCCCTGCCGTTCCCTCGCCTCAGCTTCAGGCTCAACAATATGGACAGCACCACCAGCATCAGCAGCACCAGCAGGGACTCGACCAACAGTCATCCTACTCGCACGCTCCTCCTGGTGGATTGACGAATCAGAACTTCTACAGACAGGATACCCTGACGCCTTCTCCTTACTACAACAGCCAGCAGCAGCACTCCCAGTCCGGATCGCTTTCCCAGCAGCAGCAGCAGTTGGGTGCCCCGCCTGCGTTGAGCCAGCAGTCCCAGGATCATTCGCAGCAGTACGGAGCCAGTCCATTCGGAATGGGCGCGGGGACGGGACTTGGGGGTTACCAGGGTTACCCTGACTCTTACGGAGCGATGGACCGAAGCTTCTACGACCCGTACTCTACTTTCACTCCCCAGCGAGTCGAGGCCGAGCCTACCAAGGCGGCTTCCGCTCAGTCCCAAAGTGCTCAGATCGCGTCCCAGACTAGCCAGCCACCTGTGCACAATCAGCACCAGGCTGCTGCCTCCGCCGGTGGATACTACAACAACATGCCTCCCTACAACCCTTACTGGGCTAATAACAACCGTGAGTCCTTGAGTTGGTGTTTTCTTTCTTGTAGGCGCTGTTCATGTTTGATTGATCGTTTTCTTCTCCTTCGCTTTCCTCCCTATTAGCCTATGGTTACTACGGTCAGACTCCTGCTTGGGCCCAACAACAACAGTGGGCTCGACCTTACCCTCAACAGCCTCCTGCGCCGGCTCCTACTGGGAGCGCATCCGGTGTGAAACCTCCCAGCCAGGCGCCTAGCAGCGGTCCGTACGGACACTTCTCATCTTCGTATGAAGATCAGCAGCAGCAGCAGCCGTCCTCGCTCGGTGGTTACTCTAGCTCGAACCTCGGCCAGGGTGGTCTGTCCTCCCAATATGGAGGGATCCACTCCTTTCTCGGCGGTTCGCCTGCCCCTCAGGTAGCTTCCGTCCAGTCTGCCGGTGTGAACAACTCTCGACAGGGCCAGTCTTCTCCGGAGACGACTTACAAGAGCTACCAGCAGGCCCAGGAGAAACAGGCCTCCCAGGGTGCGAGTGGTGGTGCCGGGCAGGGACAGCAGTCTGGTCAGGCGCAATCTCAGGGCCAGGCGCAGACTCCTCAGCAACAGGCCGGACAACAAGGACAACAGCAGCAGGCCGGTCAGAGTGGCCAACAGCAACAGCAGCAACCCCAGCAGGGCTCTGTCCAGGGCGGAGCCATCCAGGGTGGTAGCCGAGGTGGGATCCATCAGCCAAACTCCTACTCTTCTTACGGAGGGAACGCTTCCGGTTCGGCCGGTGCTCGAGGGGGTGCTGGTGGTGGATACCCTGGACAGAGCGTCGTCGGTGGAGTGGGTGCTCAGGTCGGACAAGGCTTGCCGCCTAATGCCTATCAGGGCCAGCAACAGCAGGAGTACAACGGATACTATTCTCAACGGCAGTACTGGCAGTAAGCGTCGTTAAAAAGCGCTCTGGACAGGATGAGAGAAGAAGATGAAAAAACCAAACATCTTTCTTCCAGAAAGAAAATCTCTACTCCCCTCTATTTCTCTTTCTTTAACTCTTTCTCCTTTCTTTTTCTGTTCTTTGATTTTCGTCTTTATATCTGGATTTGTTCGAAATATCATCTGTTCTTGATTCCTCTCAGTCTCTCACCTCCTTTTCAACTTCAATCGAATATATCTCTTCTTTGTTTCTTACCCGTCATGTGCTTTTCTCTTCTACTTTCCTCCCTCGTTCGGCTTTTCTTTCAACTTTAACTCGTCTGTAACAAAGGTCACGGTTCCGAACGTCTTTCTCTCTCTCTTCCTTTACAAAAAAACACCACACCTCCCCTTTTCTTTACACCTATCTATCCTTTTGAAAGAAAGAAGAAGAGATGAGAAAACGAAACAAGGAGAAAACGATTTAGATCATGTTTCGCTCGGGATGGATATAGCGAAGATGCAAAGTATGAATCTGGTGTCGGACCGGGAAGAGGGAGACGGTGTCTGTCAAGAATATCAGGATTTTAAACAAGAAAAGGAGTGAGAACACACTAAACGAGAAAGATGGGAAGTACATAGAGACACAGGAGAGGTGAAACATGACAAGATGATGATGACGATTAGTTGACCGACTGGAATGGCTCAAGAGAAAGATGAAACACCTCGGTAGAACAAACACCGTGTTCGTTTTCATCTATACTTTGCCTTACCCTACCTTAGATTGTCCTGCCTCTTACTTCATTCACTCGTGTTTCTCTCCGTTTATCCGTTTCGCGGCCTCTCCATCTTTCTATTCTTCCGACGCATGAATATGAACTGATGTGACAATGGATGGGGAATGGTACCTGAGTATGTGTTCTGATTATATCCGTTTTTCTTTTCGTTCCGAACTTTCTCATGCGAACGAAGGCGACAGGTAAGAAGGAAGAAAAGATATCAGAACAAAAGAAAGAACAAAAGAAAGACCGAACAGGCATTGAAAAAGATCGTCGATCCGTTAGAGCGAGTCTCACGTGTGAACGTGGCTTGCGCCCTGGGTGGGTGGAGATCGGTCGACGAAACGAGGCTCGTGCGTGGGGAACGTGATTAAGGCTTTTCATTTTATCACTTTCGTTCTCGTTGATTTGAATTTTATTTCATATTATTCTGTGTTATTCTATCTATCCATCCATCCATCCATCTTTCACCCGTTTACGTAATTTTATCTATGTTTTCACTCACTGATCGATAGATCTATACATATTTAATATTTTCCATTTGGCTTCTTATCTGTTTTGTTTATCTATCGACCCCTCTGTTCATGCTCGTCATAATTCTCCTTTTACATTCTTTCATGCGTGTGTATCATCACAGAAAAGATCGGTACATAAAGACAAAACTTTCTTTTCTTTTCTTTCCTTTTAGTTGATAACAGTTTATTGAACGTTTGGATGACTAAACTTTCAATGCGGGAGAGGAGAGAAGGAGGAGGATACATTCGCTCTATACGCAACATGATTGACTATGTAGATGAGAGTGGCGTTTGAAGACGACGTTCTCTCTCCCTCCTCGTCTCCCGCTCTCCCTCTCGATGGAAGAAATCATTTAACTCACTCATCTTGCTTTAATTTTTCTCCTTTCTTTTTTTTCTCTTCTTCTTCTCCACAGGTAGCTCAGTTTCCTGCATAACTCTGTTCGATCAGTTTCTTTTCTTTTCCTCTCAACTTTTCAAATGGCCTCAGTCTTTCCGGCTTGTGTTCAATACATTTTCTCCTTTAATCTCTTTTTCTTCTCTCTCTCGAGATCTGAACGGCTTCGAACCTCCTTCGGCTTCTTTGTTCCTTGGTGAGTCTGGAAGGTGTGGGTATGTGTGTGAGGCTGGAAACGGAAGGAGCATTTGCTTACGTGCGGAGCTTGGAACTCGGGCTTTACACACTCAGCTATCATCTCTCCCCCACAATTCGTGATTTTGAATGGGCCGTGCGTGCGTGCCTGAAGGCGTGAATGAATGTTTATGCCTGCCCCTGAATCTTCTTTTCGTTCTTTCTCTCTTTCTCTCTCGCTCTCTCGCTCTACCTTCCATCGTTCTCTTCCTCGCTCCGTTCCTTGTTGGTACCGTAATTACCGTCGACCTTGCCTCTGTTCATGTTCCTATTTGTGTTCCTGCCTATCCCCCCTGCCCTTGTTCCTGTCCCTACCCCTACCCCTTGCCCATCTCTACTCGCTGCTCGCCAAAAGTTTGCCTGTTCGTCTCGTTTTCCTGTCAGCGCTCCCTTCCGTTATAAAGATGAACTCCATCCGTCCAAGGATTCTTCTCTTTTCTTTCTTTCCTTCCTTCCTTCTTTCATTCTCTTGTTCTTTCATTCTCTTGTTCTTTCATTCTCTTGTTCTTTCTCTCTCCCTTCTCTCTCACTCGTTCATTCGTCTCCTGTCTACGATCACCTTGGCTCACCCACTCATCTACTCATCTCATGCTCGCTTATCCACCGTTGACTAACCATTTTGACCAAAACCAAGCGCATACACCCACCCATGCCCCGCCGGTAGCCATCCGAGGAGAGATGGACAGCTTTCTATCATCCCGTTCCAGAGTGATTCATATCTCCGGCCTGCCACCGGCTTCGGTTACTGGCACATTCGACAGCTCGGGTGAGAAATTTATCAGCCGAGAGGCACTTGTCGACTGGATCTCCCAACACAACGCTCGCGTCATTCAGGTTTGGGGAGAAAGGCCAAAGACAGGCGACCTGTTGAGGAGCTGGTGGGTCGTCTTTGAGAGTCATCAGCAGGTCAGTCACCCACAGCGGTTCCGACGTTGCGCCATCTGTTCTGTCCTCGCTTACTCTCCTTTGTATCATACTACCTCTCCAGGCTCGGAACGTTCTTCGATTCAACCAAACGATCGCCTTCAACTGTCGGATTTCTGTCTTGCCCGCATCAGAGTCGGACCTCCGGCCGTTTGACAAGTTGGTTAGAATGCCTGCCCGGGGTGACTATCGAGACCGTGTGAGTGACTCGTTCATTCTTGATGTCACTACCATTGCTTTCAACAAGTGTTCTACCGCTCACACACACACTCTCGCTCTCTCTCTCTCTCTCTCTCTCTCTCTCTCTCTCTCTCTCTCCCACCCT
>MVAH01000139.1:0-50746 GCA_014825575.1 Phaffia australis
ATTCAGGATAGATGACACTTTAAGGTTTGCTCGTTGGATTGTTGAGTAGTTTTGCTCTGTGTTTCCCCCCCGGAACATCCCGATATTCGAGTCAAGTCAGAACTGGATGTAAGAAAAAAAGGAGGAAACAAAGCAAAGCAGAAGACGAACCGGCCGATCTCGAGCATCATTCTTCTTCGTAGATATGGCGCGTCTGTTCTCGATCAACCCGAGTAGGAAGAACGAAAAGAAATAAAGAGGAAAGAAAAGAAAAGAAAAAACACATCTGAGATGGTCAGCTTCCGTCCCTCTTCCTACGACGTCAAAAGATGAGAAAAACAAATAAACACAGACTCTTCTGAGAAAACTCCCAAACGCCATGTCCCAAACCCCTGGAACACGATTCCATGATCTGACAAGCGAACACTCCGCAATCATATCCGTTTCTTTGTTGGGGCGTGATCTTTTGTAATCCCGACAAGAAAGCAGTCATCGCAGGAAGAGAAAAAGATTAGAACAGAGCAGTACGAAGGGAAGGAGGAAAGAAAGAGAGAAACATTGGCGTACATCGTGGTTTGTATAATCGACCCAATCGGTAAAATCAAAGTCAACCTTCCTCTTCTCCATCGATTCCTGCTGAAGGTAATCTCTCAATAGCTGAATGTCACAAAAAGTCGGAAGCGATTCAGTTCTCAAGCGAGGAAGAAGCATTTCCCATTCTTCTTCTAAAGGACAAGCCAAGACAAGACGAACCCGAAAGACCCGTCGAGCAATGCCTTCGCCCATCGAGTCGTAAGCCTCTATTCGTTTGTGACTCAGGTTGATGACCGCGCATGTCCAATGGGAGTTTCCAATATTGATCGGTACAAGGATCATGTCTTTTTCAAAAATGTCGATCTATTGCAAGCCAGAACGGTCAATCAAAAGACCAGGATAAGAAGAGGAAATGAACAGAGAAGAACACGGAAGCGAGACAAACCTTCTTAGTCCATCGCGCAAGTCTAGCTCTCACATATCCCAACTCTTCAAGCTTGGCGAAAAAGAAAGTGTTGAAATAATGAACGTCGTAACCCTTCCAACCATCCTCTCCTCCCTTCCCCTTTCCATTTGCGCTCGCTTTCTGAGCAATCTCTCTCCTTGCATCGGCGGCATCCACAATTAACCTTCCATAAAAGTTAATAACCTCGTCGTTGAGCCAACACTGTGGTTTCAATCTCAGCAAGTCGTCATATCTAACTTGCTCGGGACCACACCTCGATGTATGGGCCTTATTGCCGAGAAGGTTTTCAACCTCAAGCGTTTGAGAGGGCGTGAGTTCTTTAGGAAGTTGTACCTGTGTAACGTGAGATTTGTAAATTCCATTTAGCTTCAAAAATAATAATAATGAAAGTATGGGGAGTAGGGTTTAGCAAAGAACAGTAAGGAAACATTATCAAGGACGAACTCGTTTGGCAGCATCAGCTCGGTCAAGTCGGACTTTGATCTTTGCATCCGAGTCTTCATCTTCAACTTTTAGATCCTCAAATGATGGCAAAAATGGAGCTACATCGGTCGTCCTTCTTCAAGATTTTAATACCCGCGCCCACAACACCATGTCGAGAACAAGAGATGAAAGATCAGAACAATAATCGCCCAATACAAGCGAGCGGAAAGAACAGGACTCACGAAGCAGCGGACCGAGCTTCGTTCAGCCTTAATCTCTCCAAAAAGTTGAGGTATGTCGACTGGCTCGAGGGCTTTCGTCAACAAACAAAGGTTCCAGGCCGATAGGGTGAGTTGATAGGTTCTCATGATCTTTACAGAGGCGGAGAAATATAAACCCACATCGGTTCGTCGAATCTGCTCCTTGATTCCACCGGAAACAAATCTGTCTCTATTGGAAGTTTCTCCCAGAGCTCGCCTCATGCTGTTCTCTGTAGATTGAACAAAACGGCGCGTCGTAAAATTAGCCGAACGGATCTGAACAAAGTCAGGTTGTAGAGAGGAGAGGGATGAAAGGCTTGACCAACCGGCTACCAGATTCTTCAGAGCTTCTAACGACGCGTCGTCGACCGGGTTATATTCGCCTGTATCTGTTGACCATCCAAACCAACCATAGGCTTCCTACGCTTAGAACCACTTCCTGTATTGAACGCATCGAAAGACGATGTGATAGGGAGCTCACCGTCAGCTTCGTCTCTTGCCAGAACACTCCTCACCAATGCCCTGACCAACTCTGCTTTCCTTCCACCACCTGGACCTCCACCGCCTGGCGTACCGTCTAGACGCGCAAGATCCCCGTAAAGCTGTCTACCCGCGTCCAGCTTTCTTCCTGCTGATCCTAAGGGTTTCTTCTTGTTCGACTTTGTTAAACCACCATTAAGGACCGTCCGTCTAGTCGGAGTAGAGCCTCCAGAACTGATAAGATCAGATCCGGACTTGAACTTGGAAGGCTTGACTTGGGTATCTCCTAGCCATGGACGGCATCGAGGAGGTGTCGGTGGAATATCGTCATGGATTGAACTATTATCAAAAGGTCGGGTTGAGAAGGGAAAGGAGACAGAGGCGGTTGATGTTGATGGTGTGGATAGTACTGAGGATTCAGATGTATTTATTAGGTGGGGTGGTGGTATCTTTATCGTCATCGATGACGATGACGATGCAAACGAGGGATAGAACGATGAGCGGGACAACGTTGTGCTCTCCACTGTAGAACGTGACGAAGGCTCAGGTGAAGGATTGACGGCAGAGGACGAGGGTTGAATGATCTCTGCAAGCTTGTCCCAGACAGATGAGAACGATTGAGCCCAGGTGGCCTGGTGTCTAGGTTCCTTGTTATACCGATAAAGCGCTGTAGGAGAGGAAGGGCCTCGGACAGAGAGGTGAGAGGACAATGATTCTAGAGTGGACGGGCCTGGAAGCACGTCTTGCCCCCGAGTGAGAGTTTGAATATAAGAGTGCAGACATCGAAAAACAACAATGAAACAAAGAATGGGAGATGAATGAACATCGGTCTTTCATTTCTCTTCCGACGAACGAGACTATCAGACGAAATAGAGATTGACTTACCGGTTGGACCTAGAAGGGTTGTAGAGAGTGAGACGTGACTGTTCGAAGGTGGAGGACCGGCCAGTTGTCTCCTCTTATAGGAAGAAGTTCCTTGAGGTGTATTATAAGAAGGCAGTTCGTCCGATGGAGGCATATGTTTCCGTTTAAACGGGTTCAGGATGGACATTAGAACGGGAACAACCGATGGTGGTCTAGTGGTACTGATGATGATGGTGATGAACCGACAACGGAACGCACAGAGGAGACGCGTAGGGAGCATGTTAGGTAAAACGGATACATCTTATATGAATATATGAACATTTCATCTATAATCATCGGTCTTTGCCGTACTCACTTTTCCACAGACTTTCCATCCACCAACACTGATCATCATCATCATTGCCCAGCTCTTCCTCGTTCACACAGTTGGTAATGAGGCCAATCGGTTGGGAGACGGTGATCGGTCTGGAGCTTCATATCCAGTTCAGATTACCGACAAAACTGTTTAGCGGTCAGTCTTTCTGCGCGACGAGTTTGTCGTTCTTTACGCGCTCGCTCAATTCTTATGATCATCCTTCTCTCCTATATTACAGCCTCAAAAACGGTATGGGACTCGAGGCCGAACACAAATATCTCTTTGTTTGACCTTGGTTATCCTGGAACGTTACCAGTAGGTGTGGTTTTACATCTTCTGCTGAGTCGTTCAAGAAGGAAAGACACACTTCTGACCACAGAGCTCAAATCATTCACTTCATCACGTATATGGTTTCCATAGACACTCTCACGAGAGCCGGTGAAGCTTGCGCTCCAGACAGCCCTTGCCTTGGGATGTACTATCGTAGGATACAAAGTTCTGTTATTCAAAGAAAATAAGCTCCCTCTCATACTAAGTTAAGCTCTGAATGATATTCGATTTGCCTTCACCCACCCAGCCTCCTAGGTCGATGTTTGATAGAAAACATTACCATTATCATGACCAACCATTGGGATATCAGATCACCCAACATTATCGTTCGTTCTCTACTGTCTGTACCGATTGTTATAGCCAGTTGTTCGATTCTGACAAAATCTCGGCTGCATACATATCGGAATCAGACCCCCTCGCGCTTCGTGGATCTTTGACCATCCCGACAAAACCACCTAAAGAGATTCGAATCCAGCAAATCCAACTCGAACAAGATACCGCCAAAACCTTGAGTTCACTTGCGAATCCTAAACACTCCTTTGTGGATTTTAACAGAGCTGGTGTCGGTCTGATGGAAATCGTCACAGAGCCTGACATAAGGTCTGCCGAAGAGGCCGGAACATTCGTCAAGACGATCAGAGGTGTGCTCAGAAGAATCGGGGCCAGCGACGCTGATATGGAAAAGGTCGGTCAACCCGTGTCTCACATTTCCTTACGCTCTGACATATGAACGGACGGCTTATAGTCATGTTAAATGGAAACAGGGCTCTCTTAGAGTAGACTGCAATATATCTATCAACAAAGTTGGAGAACCCCCGGGAACTAGAGTCGAGATAAAAAACCTTGCATCGGTTCAAAAACTAAGCCTTGCTGTGGAATCAGAAATCAAAAGACACCGAGCTTTGCTAGAGTCTGGGGGAAGAGTCACTCAGGAAACGAGAGGCTGGGATGAAGATACTCAAAAAACGGTAGTATTGAGAGGGAAGGAGTCATTGAAAGATTATAGGTATATGCCAGACGGAAACTTGCCAGTTCTTCAAATCGATTCTGTGCGTATGTGCCTTTCACATCGTCTACTTCGTTATCCTAGTCGCGCTGACACGTTCCACGCAAGGCCTACATTCAATATCTACGAGAAACGCTTCCCGTCCTCCCTCTTCAATTACTTGAGAACCTACGAGGAGAATATCCAACTGTTCCATTCTCGGATTTAGAAACCCTTTTTGGTCTTGACCCTGAGTCATACTCTGGCGTCAAGTACTTCAAAGACCTTATCAGGAAGGGCTCACGTATGGAATCTGGTACTGGATTAAGAGACGATAGTGAGAGTAGGCAAGGAGAAGGGAGAGATCTGAAGATGTGTTTGAATTGGATCATCAACGAGCTACTCGGTGAGATGAAATCGCAAGGGAAGGAATGGCCGTCTGGTTTAGATCCGGAGCCGAGCATGGGTGTTGCAGTCAGTGTGGAGGAAATGGGAGAGTTAATTGACTTGTTGAGCGAACGAAAACTCTCTGGTCTGTTTGAGTTCTTTCCGTGATATCTTCCATCCTTTCATCGACGACACTGACGTCTTCTTCTTCTCATTCGAATATCTTCATAGCCCCGTCGGCAAAAACCCTTTTGCACCATCTTGTCAAATCCTCTCCGTCACCGTCACGGGTCTCCAGCATAATTCAAACACACGATCTCATTTCCCCTGTTCTCACATCGGCCTCCATTCGTTCGACTCTGAAAACCTTGATCTCCTCGCACCCAGATATAGTCGAAATTATCAAGAGTAGGAAAAAACCTGCCGTGTTGATGAAACTCGTTGGGCTAGCAAGGGAAGCTTTTGGAGGCAAAGTAGGGTTGGACAGTGTCAAGGACGAGCTGGAGGACTTGTTGGATGTTAAAGGTGTACTAGACGAGTTTTTAGAGGAAAAGAAAAAACGCAAGGAAAGTTCAGGGAAGAGAAAGCGAGGCGGGAGTCCAGAGTAGGAGCGAGAACCGATTCTATGTAACTTCGAACAAACGAGCGCGCAACCGAACTATTCTGCACAGTCCCTTCATTGTATCTTCCTTGGTGTTCGTCTGATCCGATCTAGCTTGCTGTCCCTAAAGAAAAAGATCTCAGTAGTTTTGAATCTTTTTGTAATTTCATCTCTATTTGGATCTTGACCCTCGAGTTCAACCGACGAAGCGGTACATGGCCGATCCAATATAATACTGCAAAATTTCCACAGAAAACAACCGAGTCAACATCATCGACAATAATCAATAGAGAAATAACCAGGCCACGTGTAAGACGTAAAGGAGAAGGAGCTGAACCTACTTTGAGCCCAGCACCCTCGACAGTACTATCAGGCAGCAGTAGGAAACTAGCATGGAATGTCCTTGGCAATTTCTCCATATCATCCGGTGTTTTTGGTTTCTTATACTCTGTCACATTTTGGGGCGGCAGGTTCCTTGATACTGCTGACGAGGAAGAAGAGCTGGGTATAGGCGTGGACGAGGGAGTGGAAGGAGAAAAGTAGAGAACTGAACCGGTAGTAGTCACTTGAAGTGGAGCAGGAGCTATAAAGCGTTGCAATCCAGGAAGAAGAAGAGAAAGAAAACCAAAAATCAAGAGAAACATCAGCCCGAGCCTGACTGGCCACGGATAACCAGTAACGAGGTTAAGCAATGAAAACATTGAACATACTAGTTCCTAAGACGGGGTGAACATCGATACATTGAATGTCATGTCTTGACTCTGGCAGTTTTCCAAAGAAATCGGCAAGCAACTCAGGTGCGAGCGGTGTGCCGTTCCATGTCGTTATCGAGCTCGGTCGATGTAATCTCGGGAGAAGCTAAGTAGAGGCAGATTGACGATATAGTTGGTTGAGAACATAAGAGGGATATGAGAACATCAAACAGAGGGAAACATGTGTTCTAACCTGAGAACGAGCCTCGGAGTCGAGCGATATAAAGTAGGTGCGAACAAAGCTAGTTGATTTGTACGGTTCAGGAAGGACGATTAGAATTGATAATCAAGCTGGATAAACAACGAGAAGGACAGGTAGTTCCGATAAATCTATTAACTTACTCCCTAGCTCCTCTGCATGCGATATCAACTGTTGCTACGTCCGTCATAGTGTCGACTAGTGTGTGTGAGTGTTTGTGAGAGAGAGAGAGAGTTTGTGTGTACAGGCAGTAAGGCGAGGTCTAAGAATGATACTTAGACAATGTCTGTCTTATTTAGATAGATATATTCAAATACATCAGATGACGATCCTTCTGCAGTTTAACTCCCAACTCTCAAACCTTGGTCAGGAGCCTTCCTCTTAACGACCTTCCTCTCCATCTCCATACGTTCCACCCACACATCTTACCCGTCCAGATGGATCCACAGACAGATCAATCCTCGTCAGATCAGTCGCCTGTAATTCCGAAGGAAGGGCTCAGCCTTCGCACAACAAGGTCGAAATCATCCCTGGTTGAGTTCGGATCGTCATCCATCAGTGGACTCAGGGACAACATCTCGACAGGGATCAACACTCTCTCTACTGGTCTCAAGACTCAGGTTGAGAAGAGACGAAAGGACCTTCCGAAAGGAATTGAAATCAAGTGTGTCTCTCCTTTCAATCAAATAAAGAACACATCCTCCTCTACCGTTTCTCTTGTCTTGATATGGACGGATGGATAGCGATGGTCGCTCGAAGTGAAAGCTCTACCATCCAACCACAAAGGAAGGAACCTTTTAATGTAACATCGGACGCTGACAACTATATCGACCAAACGTATTCGTTTCTATCTTTTTCGTGCGATGGTTCTTTCTGATTAATAGGTTTGCGCCCCTCAAAGGTATGTGCCGCACCCATTCATCTGCTTTATTGTCCTTCATGCATCGACTGATGTTAATCCTTTCTTCCCTCCATCAATACGTGCGCTTGCTTTATACGCAACCTCGATGACTGATATTTTCTGCTTTTCTCCCAGTCCCAAGAAATCGTTCGTTTGATATTGTTGTATCTTATCCAATGATGTACCTGCTTGATGCTGATCCACAGTTAATCGGGATTTTCTGTCAAACGTTGAACAGGTCGTTTACAAACCGGCGCTGGTCAGTAACCTCTCTGTATTTCTCAGTTCTTGAATTCTGTGTCGTCTGACACAGTCATCTATCCGACTCTTTGGTAATGAACATGTTTATCTCAGTTGCACTCTGGTCAACACTTCTTCCGTAAGTATTAGCACTCAAACCGTCAAATGCAACTTGAGACTGAACTACACTATCTCGCTTATCAACCCAATAGAATATGCACCTCTATATTTCTATGGATGTGGTTCGTTGGATTGCTTCATGTGTTACTTTCAATATACAACAGACAATGGTTGCTCATATCGATCGTTCAAATTCTCAGCTCTATTCCGAGACTGTGGCCTCTCTTGATTCCTTATCTTATCTGGGTGTTTTATATCGATCGCGCGCCCGTACTCGGCGGTAGACCCAAAAAATGGCTAAGAAGGATGAGCATCTGGAAGTGAGTCTCAACTTAGCTTTACTAATATAAATCGCCCTGGCAGCATGTTCGGTTATTAACATCCCTTTCGTCTGGAACAACTAGACATTTTGCCAACTACTATCCTGTCTCTTTAGTACAGGTTCGATTCTTTCTTCTGTCGCTTTCGTGCACTGCACAGTAGTTGACTCATTCTTTTGTGGTCCGCCTGAGTACCCTTCAGGAGGCGTCTTTGCCTTCGGATAGGAAATATATCTTTGGGTATCACCCTCATGGTTCGTCATCGGTGCAGCGCTTGGATCGATTTATCTCATTTTCTGAAGGCTGAAAAACTTATCGGACGATGTAACTGAATTGATCTAGGGGTCATTGGCATGGGAGCTTTCGCCAAGTTTGTCAAGTTTCACTCTTTGTCTGTGTTTGGCCATCATTCTTAATTAAATACCTTCCCCTACTCTCAACCCTTCAATCTTACATCGCAGCTTTGCTACAGAAGGTAAGAGCTTGCTAGTTTCGATTCTTGAAAGCGTATGCGAACCGTATTCATAGTCTTTTCCCTGTTCTCTCGACGTCTTGTTCTGTAGGCACTAACTTTTCAAAGATCTTTCCCGGGATCAAACCTCATCTTCTGACACTTGCTCCTAGTATGTCGCGCCTTTTCTTTCCTCTGCAAGACGACAAACTGAGTGTCTGTCTTTGGCGTTGTTATAACAGATTTCAAGATACCACGTATGTCATTCATATCTCTGAGGTTCTGTGTGGTTCGTTCGGTATAAGGATGATAAGATCGTTGACTGCGAAATGATATGCTGCTTCTCTCAGTGTATCGGGATTTGCTTCTTCTCCTGGGGATGTGCTCTGGTATGCATTTATATTCTCTTATCACCATCAGACTGAAATGCAGCAAGTTGACGTCAAAATATCTACATCTTGTGATTTTGTTATCAAGTCTCAAAGCGATCTTGCTCCTCCATCCTCCGAAAAGGTTCTCCAGGCACAGCTATTGTGATTGTTGTTGGAGGCGCTACTGAATCACTTCGGGCCCACCCGGGAACAGCAGACTTGACACTCAAGAGTCGGATGGGTTTCATCAAAATCGCCATCAACGAGGGGTTTGTTACATTTCCAATACCTAAATTTGTTTTGCTCAAGTTACAGAATATACCACGCATAAGTTTGTAAGGATTTGACGGTCTTGCTCTGTATGTCATTTGGGCATTCACTAGGGTGGACTTAGTACCGGTGTTCTCATTTGGTGAAAATGACATCTACGATCAGCTGTATGTTTTTCATCAGGAGTTCTCAATTTTAACCCAGTGGTGTCTTCGTGCTTACCTGATGACAAGGACTGGATGATTGACCCACTATAGAGCGAATGAACGAGGAACGCAAATTTACAAATTACAAAAAGGATTCCAAAGCATCTTCGGATTTACTCTGCCCTTGTTTCACGGAAGAGGGTTCGTTGACCAACATCTGCTAGGTTACTCTCATGTTTTGCGCATTCATCTAACACCTGTTTGGCCTTGCAATGAATCAAAACACGAAATAAAATCAGGTTGTTCAATTGTTCGCTCAGTTTCTTTTTGGTGCAATGACCGACAATCTTCGTAGACAATCACGATTAACATTCTCTGCCCATATCAAACACAGATTCGGTCGGATTGATGCCGTACAGGCAACCGATTGTTTCTGTGGTACGTCTGCGCGATGTTTGTTCTCAAGTCTCTGTGTTTGGTGGCCGTCTCGTCTCACAACTGCTGCTTGTCTTCTCTATCATCAGGCCGGAAGGCCGATCCGAGTCGTCCAGTGTGATAATCCGACATCGGAGCAGTTGCAGGAGACCCAGGCAAGGTACATCGAGGAGCTTCTACGAATTTGGGATACGTACAAGGTAAGCCTTCTCTCTTGTTTGATTTTTCAAGAGTGAACGCACAGGGCTTAAACTAACAAGTCTCTATGCATGTCTTTGGTGGAAATAGGACGTATATGCCAGGAACAGGACGAAGGAGTTGACGCTTGTAGATTGAACTCTTTAATGTTCTTCGCCTTCTGCGGTGTTATTCGCGAATCTGGATCGTTTGTACTCTCGTTGCCCTTTACCTACTCACCCACTCTTTGTTCTTCTCGAGGGATCTTTTCAACCCTCATTCTGCGCACTGTGCCTTGCTGTTCTCTCCGTGCTGTATCATACACCAATTCATTTGATCTTTCCTTGCGCGTTTGCCCCACATTCATATTCAAACATATATAGCATGTACTGCATCAGGTGATAATTCGTGTCTCTTTCTTACAGGAGGCGTCTAAAGCTTTGACCAACCAAGATCTCGTCTGTTTTTCTGAAAGAAGGACGAAATCCATCTCCATACCCAATTGACCCAACCTCCACCCCAACCTCTCGCTACCTCCATCCCGCATCCTCTGGCGAGCTCTCCTCCTTGATGGATAGCTCGGAGGCTATGAACTCTAAAGTCGAATGAACCCTGTTGCTGCCCAAAGTCAGATCGGCACATCAAACTGATCGAAGAGATCGAACTTGGGTTTAGGGGTTTAGCGTCTGGGGGTGTCCGACCTCTATAACTTGGTTTGAATGAGTCGAAAGGGATGAACACTGGCTTAACCGTTTGTTCCTTTTCGAGAGAAGACAAGGAGCAAGAAGAGACGGGTAAGGAGCTGGTGAGAGGAAGGCGAAGTTGAGCTTCATAGGATATGGTAGAGAATAGACGACCATCAGGTCGTTGTGTCGCCTCTTGGGTTTTGAGTACGAGTGTGAGCGTCCGAGGTTGATCCTCTAGGGAGATGGCAGACGAAGGAGGCACAGAGGAAAGAGAAAGAGAGAGGCCAGAATAGGTCTCAATAGGTAGACGTAATGGGTCGGAGGGAGGAAAGATGTATGTCTGTGAAGCGAAACCCGCTCCACCTAGAGTGCTGATATCTGTTCGACATTCCGTAGTTGGCATGAGAAATTATGAAAGAAGTAGAAGTTGAGAAGACCAAAGACAGACCGAGGGTTCCATAGAATCTGACACCTGTACCAGCACCGGTGATATAAGATTGCGATGATCCACCTCGAACTCGATCATCGACCGCTTTCCAGTGATCTAATTCGAAGGGAAAGTCGTCAAGAGCGTTGGTAGGAAGTTTCTCTGAAGGGTAGGGAGTGGATTCCATGATGACGGTGATGGTTAGATATCGAACACAATGAAGTTTCCCCCTGTCACTTAATTCACTTTCACCTCTTCCATCCATCCATCATCTCTATATAACTCCATCTGTTCCTACTTCCTACTCTTGTATTTATTGTTGCCCTTTGACAACCTTGTGCAAAACGTGAGCGTCTCTCGATATACCGGCTGGACTTTAGAGAAAATCGTTGAAATGTTCATTCCTCGCAGTTGACCGAGAGCGACATCAACACGACGGATTTTCAACATTGCCGAGTCCAGTCATCTCACTGGTGGGAACATAGTGGTCAACCTGTCTTAACCCATCAGGCCTAAGCTTGCTGACCGAGAAACATGAGCGAACCAGTAACATCCCAGATCCGTCGGCTGCAGACTAGTCCTGCTCAGATTCCATTACCGTCTTCACCGGAAGAAATATATAAAGTTAGGGCTCTTTCTCCAGTAATCCCTTCATCAGAGTTTCCTCCTTCTCCTTCTCCACTTCAATCCCCCTTCCCTTTCAGTAACGCGATCAGACCGAAACGGCCAGCTTACGAAAGAAAAGAATCTTCAAAGCTCTGGAGGGACCCAAATGACACGTTCAATCAACAGTTGGCCATCACTGTCAAAGCACCGGTCGGATCGATGTCGATCTCTCCGGCTCATAGAGAGTATGTCCAGTGTACTCTACAACTCTGTTCTTCGCTTCTACGTAATTTCTCCCATAAGAAGGAATGTGGACTGATAAAGAAGCGCCTGATGTAATTATTCTCGGTCGGTCGGTTGGTAGTGTCGTGTTGGCCGCTAGGCAGGGATTGTATATCATAGACTTGGAGGCAACTGCCAGAGTCCCTCGGTTTCTTCCTCAAGGGGGTCTTCGTGTCCCAGCCGACGTTCAATGGTATGTTTAGTCCGTTCAAAACTGAATAGAGTACTCGCTCGATTTGATCAAGGAGTGTACTTTCCTCTTGAAACTCTTCTGCTCGTAATCATGGTCCGTAGGTCCCCGCATTCAAGCATGGCCCATTCTATCGTCTCGACATCTGCCCAGAAATTGTTGGTCTGGAATCTGGGTCTACCAAGTGAGAAAGGTATCGAGAGAGAGGTAGAAGCACATACGAGGGCAGTGTCCGATGTAAATTGGGCTGTGTTTCACCCTCAAGTAGTGGCGACGGCTGGTATTGACGGGTGGGTCAAGACTTGGGATATCCGAACCTCTATGAGGAGAGATTCGGGGAGAGTCAGCGCTTGGGGTTGGGGATGTGAGCCAAAGTTTCTTATGTTCATTAAAATAAGTGACAGAAGAGATTGCTGAAGCGTGCTTCTCTATCGCGGCTGGATATGAACAGCTGTAGCAACACAGGTATAGTTCCCTCTATCGAATCGTAGCCTTTGATTCTGTGCTGATCGCATCGCTTGTGCTTGTTCTAGGTCCGATGGAACAGGAAGAAAGAGCATATTTTTGCCAGCAGTCATGACAACAAGGTTCTTATCTGGGATCAAAGAGTATGTTTCGTTGTCTGTCTATTTGAACACAAATTTGTCATCGACTGACCATTGCATTATATCTCAGATGGGATCTATACCTGTAACCAGGTTATATGCGCATTCATCCAAGATCTACGGAATCGATTGGTCGAGAGAAAACGGACATGAAATGGTCACTTGCTCTTTGGGTCAGTCTCTTTTGTTCTGTATGCGCATTCGCGGCCACTGCATTAACCAATGAAAATATTCTCCGCCTTCTTTAGACAAAACGGTCAAAGTATGGAATATACACTCTTTGAATGAATCTACCGTCACATCCGGTTCAGACACATCCGAACCACCCATTCATGCGCCGACACCTTTGATGTCTGGCACGTCCTGGCTATCTCCCCACTCTAAAGATATTGAGACTGATTTAGTTCAACCCGATCGAACGATTCGGACCAATGCGCCGGTGTTTAGAGCCAGATTCTTGCCCTTCGGGAGAGGAATTTTAAGCCTACCTCAAGCGGGAGAGACGAGTCTGGAGATGAGAAGGTTATTAGACCAGACCCTTGAAGGTCAAGAGAGAGAGAAAGTGATCGCTCGTTTCGAAGGGCATACAGGTTTGTTGGATTGTTCTGCGCCTCTCACTCTCGCTTCTGCACCATAATCTTCTTGAAACTGAGCTGTTTCAGCGTTCTTCACAACAGACAAAGTTAAAGAATTTGTGTGGAGAATTCGAGGAGGCGAAAACAACGACGACGACGATCGATCCTTCCAACTCATCACTTGGGGTACAGATCATCAACTCCGATTCTGGCCTATATCCGAAAGTGTTCTGCTGGTATGTCTACCTGCTTATATTGCTTTTGAAAAAATATTTGGTGTATTGACTTACTCGTATTTGTCCTTGTGTTTTTCTCTTCAGGATGCTGGTCATAAACCACATTCGCCCATCAACGTGATCATGACCCGTCGAGGCGCTCCTCCCAAATCTTATATAGATGAACCCGATCTCATCTTAACTCCTCCCTCGACACCTATCGATTCGTTCTTCAGCCCCCTCTTCACTTCCTCCTCTGGTGCTCCATCTGTCGACGGATCTTCTTTCAATCTCCGCCCAATACCTCATGTCTCGGCTCCTCTTCGAGGAATGAACATCATCAATACCCTTCGAACAGGAAGTAACCATCAATCTCAACATCATCAGCTTCAAAAGAGACAGCAGTTACAGAGGCCTAGGCTGCATCATATCAACTCTGGGCTGAGAAATCCTATGGACCATTCGGTCGATGCAGACGAAACAGAACCGAGCGAAGAAGGGGAAAACCAGCTGAAAGTTGAACGAAGCGGAGATGAGGAGCATGAAGGTAAAAGTACACCAGAGGGCTTGGACATCGAGCACAGAGATAAAGAAAGTAGACTACCAAAGAAGAGAAGTAGAGCAGATAATTTGAGTAGTTCAGGCCCGATGGCGAGAACGGTAGTACCAATGACTAGAGGGACAACTTTCAGGGGACCAATTCAAGAGCCAGATGGGGCTAGCGCTGCAATGAACTGGAACAAGTGTGTCGTCCTCTTTTCTCCTCTCTTTATGCTCTCTCCTTTTCATGTTTGTTGATGTATATCCATCGTTCGATCCTTTTTCGATAGTAATATCGAGGTGAGTTCTGAAGATTGAACATTAGGAGAAATAAATGAGATAGAACCTGATACTGATGAAAACTCACTCTTTGTGCCTTTGTGTTGACGAGATAGTATTTTCAAAGTAAATCCCTGAAGACGTCTGGCGAACGTCGTAAAAATTCTTCTCGATCTTCTTCTCTCGGAAAATCGAGATCAGGAAGTCGATCAAAATCCAAAGGTGTACGAAATATCTCTCGAGGCTCAGGGTTCATTGATGAAGATAGTCCCTACCAATCTGAAGATGACGAAGTGATGGTCAGACTCGAGACAGAGTAAGTCATGACTAGATCACGAGAACTATCGGCGAGACACTGATCGTTGTACCTGGTACAATTCTTTCCTACTTTTTTCTCAGACTGAAGGAGGTGATTCCCATCTACAAGAGAGAGATCAAGATAGAGACATTTGATCTGGCTGGACGCAAGCTGGTAATGTCTCTACAAGGCCCTTGGGGCGCACCAACATTAGCCAAGATTCCTACACCTACCTTCATCCGAATTGGATTTACTTTCCCCACCAATTATCCTAAATCTTCTTCAAGACCTGTCATTGAAACTTTCGAGATGAAAGAGACAACACCCGCAAAAGACAAGGCTCGGCTTAAAGGTCGGGTTAGGTCGATTTGTGAGACATCGTCAGGAAACTGCATGTATAAAGTTATGAGTTTCCTACTCGGATACGACTTGGAGGATGAGATCAGAGGAAGGGGGAGGGACAAAAGACTTGAAGTGCAATTACGGGAGGAGAGTTCGGACTCATCGGATGATGATGATGACTCTGTAGCAATCTTGACGTCTCTCTCTAAACAGGACCTTCAAAGGCCCTGTGGAGCTACTTTTGGGCCCAACGGTCTGTCTATACTTTTCCACTTTGGTACAATTTGTTGGATATTCTCTCACAGTATTTACTCTCGAACATGTAGGAGAATTAATAACCTTCTTCGGAGCCACTCCAACACTTCGGAGTCGACTGGTAAGCCAAAGCAGGATGGCTTCCAAGTCGCCTTCTCAACCGAAAACTTCGCACTCTGCCCGATCAACATCTACATCAGGTCCCGGTATTGACCGACCTATGTCCCACCTGAGCGAAGCTATGCTACGATTGTCTATGACAATCAACTCGGAGGACGGGCGGAAGGCAGCGCCTATGATGTTGGATAGCTTACCTTCCCCTCGCCCTCGAAATGTAATTCTACCATCGTTTTTTCTTTCTTTCTTTACTTGAAAAGCCACTCAGGGTTTACGATTGAAACACTGAATTTTGTTTTTCTCAATTTTTTCCACAGAGTCGCCTTCAGATCCGGGAACTTCCAATGCAATCCTCTTCTCGATCTCACTCTCGAACACGCAAGCTTTTCTCCATCCAGATACACGATGTGTCCTCCTTAACAATTTCTTCGAGAAAGCTGGCCGAACAGTATTGGCTGTCCAAACGTCCAGCATATATTCTTTGCCAGAAGAATAAGACAATTGCACGCTCTCAGGGGAGAAAGGATCACGAGGTTGCCTGGAAGGTACTGGCAGAACTGCTCACTCCTTTCACCGAACACAAAAAGAGAAATAGAAAAATCCATGGGGTCAAATGGGCTCAACTCGCAAGGGACGATCTTCAGCGGGAGAATGCCGTGGGTATGCAAGCGGCTCAGGATCAAATTGAACTTTGGTGCTTATGATTTCCATTTCAAAATTCATCTCAGCCCTTTCTGAATCTGTGAAGATTTTTGACACTGTCTTCTTGTAATACCTGCACGGTTTATAGGCTCAAGCATTTTTCAGCCCATGGTGACTTCCAGATGCTCGCTACAATGCTATGTGTTCTGCGCCAACATGTTCCTCCCGTAGCAGGTAGGTCACACGGCCTGTACTCCGCAATTGAGGTGAACATGCTTGAACTGATCTTTTCTCTACACAGATGATTATCTGCCAACGAAGCCAACTGATCCACGCCACCCCTCACCTGATTACTTCACCGTCTTCCGTCCGGCTCCTCCTGCACCTGCTCGATACCTCTCTAGGAATCTCCTACCCAACACACCTACAGGTCGGGAACGCATAGGGTCTCCGCAGTATCAAACTCCTGATTCTCCCAATCTTGGACCGAACTCTTCCAAACCCCCCGCCAACAAAGATACCAACAGTTCTAGCTGGTCGATCTTAAATCTCAATAGCGGGTTCAACATGCTTGGTAGTTATGGATCTGGTAGCGTAGCAACCTCATCTGGCATATCCCCTTTCCAGATAAGCGGCCCAGGAATAGGAGAAGGAAGAAGAGAAAGTGTAGAGAGCTCGTCCAAATCCCCACATCGATCTAGCATTCCCGAACTCTCTCAATTATCCACTTCTGGTGAGAAGGATGGTAAGAAGAACCCGAGCCGATTTCTCAGTCCTGGCGTTAACAGCACGTCACCACGAACACAGTCCGCAAACATACAGAACGGAAGTGCGACCACCGCAAGGCCCAAAGTGGCTTTTTCCAAAGAAGATCTGAGACATCCGGTCTCGGCAAGCACATATCCTCCCCTAAGAGGGATTGAAGAACAAGGGAGGAGAAAGGAGAAAGGAAAACCCAAGGTTGGGGTACGAATTCGTTTTGAGCCATCCTTGTATGTTTTTCTATTTCTTCTGATTCTGGATATGCATTGGCCCATAGGTACCTTTCAACGTAACGACTGACGCTATCTTGAATCATATATATCATACATCATCAGCACATATCAACCCGCTCCAATATCTCACTTGTCATCCCGTTGGTTGTCGTTCGCCGTTGTCTGTCAAAGGGCGTATGCCGATCTTCTCCTACGTTGGGGTCTGATCTATCATCGAACAGAACTATTAAAGGTGTCCTTCCTTATTATCGACCCCTCAGAGCGCTCAGAGGGTACCAAAATTTCCGAATATGGGGAGGGACTTGGTAAGTTGAGCAGTCGCGAGTAAACGAAGATCGACTATCAGTCACCTGTACTAGAAACCTGACGCGAGTGAATATGTTGTTTGTCTCATGCACTTCTATCGAAAGGTTTCGCGTTTGTTCCGCCTGATGGAGAAGTAAAGACACTCAAGTGGCGGAACAAAACCTTCAAGCCAGAAAAGCTACAAAAAATGCCTACTTCGTGTGCTTATTGTGGAATCTTATCACATGGTAAGTCTTCCTAGATCTACCTCATGACATGATGGTTCTAGAAAGCAACAGTCTTAGAATTGACGTGTTCTACGTGGTATATTGGGCAACCTGGTAGGAGTTCTTCATCCTTGCCTTCGATGTGGTCATATCCTTCATCTTCAATGCGCCAGAGACTACTTCCTTTCTACCTCTTCTGTATCGGATCTAATCTCGGACTGTTCGCAGATTCAAGATGAGAAGGAATGTCCTGCCGGATGTGGATGTGTTTGTTACCAGAAGATGTCTGATCTTGATGAGCTACAGACGCAAGGATGATCAGTTAGTTTTCTGAACTGGTTGGAATTATTTATGATAATTATATCTATCTTCAAAGCCAGCTTATATGAGCAGGCAATCTAATGACCTGAGGAAGAAAGAGAATATCATGGTAATACGCATCACTTTGGATCTTGCTCAGTCACTTTACTCATAACCCATTCTCTTCGGACCCAACTTCCAATCTCGCTTCTAGTACACATGACTCTTCCACTCAGCCTCTCCATAACGCTCTTCTCTACGCCATTCGGGGTTTGTTCAGTCTTCACACCCAAGCTCATAGCCACACGCCAGATAGCTTCGACCGTTGCAGACCAGGCCTCACCCGATTTGATACTGCTAGGGACCAAGATTGTATCTGACACCCAAAGCTCTTCTTCATCCTTGTTTACAACGGTCAAAGGTTTGCTATCGAGCCTAGCCTCGATCGAATGGAGCTTGAGGAATAGCTCATTGTGCGCTTTAGACATTGTGGGATGCGATGGCTGACTCGCGGGTAACAGCGATAGCCGAAGAAGGACCTGGGATGCCAAAAAGAGAGCCTGAGGTGGAGAAGATGAATTGATCAACCTGGAGGTTAAAGCAAGAACCTCGCCCCTCCACGACGCCTTTAGGGGCTTCTTTTTCTCTTCGGAGGACAACGATGGGGCAGCTGCTCGAGCGATATCATCTTCTCCCATCCGTTGGACGACGTTCACCAACAGTCTCAACCAAATCTCCTCCATATGCAAGGTAGTTCCCTCGTTCTCATCTGGGCCCTCGACCTTGTCAGTCTTTCTTCTTGATCGACCATTCACACCTGTAGCATGGGATGCCGGAATATCGTTGTGCATGAGTGTGAAACCGAGTTGTATATGAATCCAGGCGAGGAAGCCTTCTCGCTTGACAAGAGAGACACAAGCGGTCGAGTTATAGGTCATGTTGGCAAAGACCTGGAGAATCAACCGACATGAAGCAATGTCATGAGTAGACTGGAAGAGAGAAGCAAGAAGCGAAAATGTTCGTCTTCGTTGAAGGATTCTCCAGTCCTAAGCAACCAGTTATAAAGAGACACAATCAGATTGCGAAATTTAATTGTGGAACGTCTTGCTATGGTGATGAGGAAGATGCCAATACAGAAACTCACATCGGCTGATTTCATGCCATCTCTGATGAACTTAAGAATCCAAGTCCTCTCCTGCTTCCACTCCTCATCGCCTGAGTAGAGCAGTCCATAAAGCAGTGGGACATCTTTCGTGTCCAAATGGGATCGTTGGAGAAGGAACCGACTGGCTAGTGGATAGAGGAACGAAGAAGGGTTGCCTATTGATCGAAGAGTGTGCGCAAAGAACAGGGTGATCAGAGGAGAAGATCGGTGGGGAACTCGATTCTCAGGCTCAGGAGCTTGGGAGGAGTGCTGAAGGATGTGGAAAGTGTAGAGGATCTGGGATTGTTCTTGGAATGGGGTAGCCTGTGTGATACAATGAAAAACGAAGGAAAGACAAATAAAAACATTATTAGTCCCCTAACTCAGACATGAGACATAAGTCTTCAAATTCGATCAGGCACGTACATGAATATACGAGCAAGCCTTAGAAATCAAGAACGAGGCGAACGTTCTCATGTCGTCCATTCTTGAAGATAGTGCGCAAACAGCCAGGCCTAGAATGTTGCTCCTAAGAATCTCCACCCACTCCAGCCCAGTTAACTCGTTCCCAGACCCCAGCTCGCTTTGATGAAGTACAACGGCGAAGATGGACAACAAGTACAGCGGATCATACAACTCCGGATCAACCTGTTTAGAGGCATGTGATGCAGAAGGTTGAAGGTCAAACGTTCTCCTCATTGGGAAAGAGGAACACGTCTTAAGCACTCGGTTTGGATCAAGAGCGAGGATGATATCAAGTGATCGTCTGATCGAGCCCGCAGCAAGAGGCCCGTCGGGAGACCAACAAGTTAGCAAAGAGGCAACAGAAACCCTTCGGTGTCGTTCGAACAAGTGGAAGATGGAGAGGATGGTTCCATCTGTCCGGTCCATTGTTCCTCGATAAAGAGTCATCAGAGGTTCGATATGGGCCGGCTGACAACAAGTCGCAGGTGACATGTCGAAGAGTGCACGAATGACCGCAATGACTGCGACTCGGAGTTCTGAAGGGGTTTCGGACAGGTGAAGAGAATTGAACGATCGATTCGCAAGAAGAATCTGAAGATGTCGGACAACGACCGCGGGCTACTCGATCAAATAGGACGAAATATCAGCTTCGCAGTTCGATTAGAATGCAAACCCGAATAACGAGACAAACCTTCATGTTAGTTCTCGAAGTACACACTCGAACCAATTCAAGAGCTTCGCTAGAGCCCATGCGATCCTGAAGTGCTACAGTGAAGAAAGGCTCAACCAGGTGACCTTTAAGCGAGTTACCCATGGGTCGAAGGGTGACGAGTTTGACTAAGGAAGACGATTAATGACAAGATGTCAGCATTGTCTTATTGATAGGTTTGAAACACTCAAAACTCACTGAACGAAGCCACGAAAGATATCACAGCAGGAGAGTCTTCGTCGTTACCAGAGAGCTGCCGAACAAGCCACTCAAAGCTAGAATCGATGTATGCAGAGACGATGGATTCAAGATGAGGGAGACGAAGGTTCGCAAACCGAACCATTAGCTCACAAACAGACGAAGTAAATGAAGCTGGGTTGGTGAGCATAGAGGAGAAGGTGGTGGCAACCGCGGGCTGAGCTTCTTTGCTGCAAGCTGCGAGCGAGTAGATACATTCCGTGAGAGCGAGTCTACTACTAGCAGAGATAGTTGCTCCAGCGAAAGAAGAGATCACCAGGAATGTGGAGATTAATCGAGGCAAACTCTCCTCACACGCTTTCCACCCGGCAAAGGATGTGTAATTCTCCTCAGCAGATGATATATCCAGAAATGCAGCAATTGGAGCAGCAAGAACAGGAAGAGAAAGAGCTGGAAGCGCCTTTAGATTTTGAGCAAGCCAAGTGGAGAACCCTTCTCGGGCTGAACCAGCCTGATAGAGCAAAGGAGTGATGAGTTCGGCCTTCTCGCTCGAGATGCCTCCAACAAACAACTTGAGGTCCATAGGAATTCTTGAAGCCGATAGCTCGACGGCTGAAAAGGACTGAGGCGCAGCGGCATCAACGGCCAAAGCACATTCGCGGATGGATATAGAAGCGTTGACACTAGCTACTTCGAATCCGGGGAGCAGCGACGTCTTCAAGAGCACAGCAACTGAATCGACCAATCCAAGAGGAAGTAAGATAGGAAGACTTCGCTGGGCCATGGCGTGAACCGTCGCTGAGGGCGGATGTCGCTTGAGAGCGGTGAAGATGACATTGAGAAGTAAAGCTGACTCGGGATTAAGTTTACCGCTACTCTTGATGGTGTCAAGAATCCGATCAGCAATGGCTACAAGGGCGTCGGCCTCTAAGAATCGGATCCAAGGAGCAGTGGCGACAGACCACTTGTTTCTAATGTCTGGGGTAGAGTTTAGTAGCAATGTAGCCCAACCCAAATATGAAGAGGAGATCTTTCTATCCGCCTCAGACGCAGGGTTAAGAGAAGAAGCGATTAAAATGGCAAGTGCTTGTCGAGTGGTGCTAGGCAAGAGTCCAGAGATAAATAGCTCCTTCATTGCCTCGTCAGTAATAATTTCCAACTTAAGCGCATCAAATGCCGCCTTTTCGTTTCTGTCGCATCTCGGTAAAAGCTGTTTGAGGATAGTCACGCAGCCTGCGAGAGCAATACCCATCTTCTCAGAAACAACAAGCGTCTTGGAGTCATTGTTCTGGGATCTGAGGACTCCATTGACTCGGTGGAGAACCAACCGACAGGCTCTACGGATTATAGAAACAGAAGCGCGCGATGGAAGGAACCGGAGCGCTCGAGCTGTCTTGACAGGATCAGAAAGAAGATCGAAAGGAAGATGTAGGAATACTACAGGGAACGTGGTACCCGCAGGAAGCGCAGCCTGAGGCGGAAGGCTAGACCAGATGTTGCCGTGAAAAGGATCCAGGTTGATGGGATGCGTGGCGGATACTATTGGTGATGAGAAAGCCGTGCTCAGTAAACTTCATTGACCAAATGATGCAAGATGATAAGACTCACTATCTTCTTCGCTCATTTTCTTTTGCTCCTGCTGTTCAGGTGTGTAATGGAAGATTCCAGCAGTGCTTAGGAACGTCAACTGCTTCTTAAGCAGTCCAACTTCAATGTTCTTCTCCTCTCCTTCCAAATCCTTCAAGCAAGCGTCTAGCCTACAAGAGGTCTCATCAGACCAATTCAGATCACTCTGCTTTCCAACCATCAAGAACGCGAGTCGTCTGATATAACCACCGATGATGATCGCCTCTGAGCTGGATAAGAGTTTGACCCTAATCTTTGCTCTGAGCTGCTCGATAACAGTCATAAACAACGGCGAAGGTGCCTCAGCCGGGTTGTTATCTTTAATAGGTTGGTCTCGGTCCGCCGTTGGAACACTGATGAAGTCTAAAGAATCCTCAATATATTTGTAGGGTGTTTTGAGACATCGACGGATCGAATCATCTAAGAAGGTAAGGAGTGTTGCTTGCGCCTCGGACAGACTGCTAGAGTTTGAAGGTGCCGATCGAGAAATGCCACGCATAGCTTCCAACCAAACTTCAACTTCGGAGGGATCGTGCTCGAAGAGAACAGAAGAGGATAAGAGTCGGGTAATCAGTGTCGACGTGTAAGTCCGGGTTGTTTTGTGCGGTGTTGAAAGATAGAGAGCAAGAAGGTGGTAGATGTAGGTATGAGGGGAAGAACCTGTTATAAAAAAGAGAACTACGCGATTCAAAACCCAAATCAAAGAGTATCTGCAAGAAGAAAAACGTACCGGCCTTGCTACCCCATGCCAGATCTCCTCCCTCTCTAAGCAGTCTCAGCACATGCAGCTGACTCAAAGCCTCAACTCCAAAAACGTCACTTCTCGCAAAACCCCAACCCTCGATCTCCTTATCATCATCACTCACACTCTCTCCCTTTCCCTTTCCCTTCCCGCCGTCCCCAGAAACAAGAAGCTTCCCTACATCAAACTTCCCCTCGGCAATCAAACCAGGTAACGTTATCTGGTAAAGACTGAGCAATCTCAGGAAAGCCTCTGTCAAAATGGACGCCCGAGTAGATTCTTCAGATCCTTGAGCTTCGCCACTCGTTCGAGCGGCAGCTACAGCACAGCCAATAACAGTAGCCACGTCTGGAACTCTTTTTCTGATTTCTCTCTCAAGTTCCTTTCGTCGAGCGGTCCACAAGCCGTTGACACCCTCTTCCAAGGAAGCTTCGATCTCCTTAAAGATGTTGAACACGTTTTGAAGTTTGGTGAGACACCGGGAAAGTGTGACCACGGTAGTCTGCTGAACAAGCGGATGGGAAGAGATGAGACCTTTGGTGGAGAACTGTTTGGGAAAGATTGAGGGAAGAACATTTTCAACGATAGAGATGAGAGGAGGAGGGATGGAACGGTAAGAAGGTTGAACACTGGCAGAAGTAGATGGAGTGGACGAGGAAGATAGTGGCGCAAGGAACGTCTCCACAGGAATAGGAAGAGAAATGATGGTCGATAGATGGGCACTTGAAATCAAGTACTTGGAAGACAGTCTGGGGTCGAGAGTGATGCCAGAGCCCGACCAGTATCTAATGTTACATAGAGACAAAACGATCAGTCTTACTACTATAAATTCAGGCGTACGAATAGGAAGAGGCACAACTTACCCAGCAACCAATTCTGGACAACTGGTCAAAATCCTTCTAATTAGTTCTTCAGCCTCACTGTCCTCTCCGACCAATCCTAATCCACCAGCGACTCGCAAGATCTCTTTGATAGCCTTGTTGTGGACTCCGCCTCCATTTCTTCTTTCTCCGCCTGCCTCTTCGAAGTCATCTAAAGTAGCATCCATGTTGAAGTTTCGAGGATACCATCCCTTGTCTTTGAAACAGAGTCCAGCGCCGGGAAGCGTTAAGATTGAGATCAAGAAGTGATGAGTCAGATACCGAGAGGAGTAACCCTGTTCACCGTTGACCGGGAGAGGAGAGGGAGAAGTTTCGTAAAGCTTCAAAATTTCTCCTACGACATCGACCCCGAAGGCAGACACCTTTGTTCCCCTTGAGATTCTCTTTTCTAAAAACCAGACCTCCCACCAGCCTTGTAGGAGCCGCTGAACGATCAAGGGGTGGTCTTCTGCGATCGGTTTGAACATCGAATGAATGACCGAGCTCTGGTTGAGGATAGCGAGCTTGGTGGGCAGGTGAGAGGAAACCAGACAGGAAAGGAGGAAGTTGATGGAAAGCGTTCGGATGTCTGGTTTGATCAGAGGATTATTTGCTCCTGTCCCGCCCGGCATACTTCTCCCGTGTTCCGCTAGAGGAGCTTTTCTTCTCATTCCAAGAAGCTTTCCCCAGACTTTAGAGTTGATTCCTCCTGCGTTGGCCAACGCTTCCCAAACTTTCGCAGCCCATCGGTCAGCGACCTTGACGGTCTCTCCCAAGGCTCGAAGGGCGGTAATAATGAGGTCCGCTCTAGTACCAGCGATATATTGAGAGATCGCTCTCATGATTGTGCTAGACAGAATCTTGTTCAGAACGGGTGTCAATGCTGAATGAAAAAAGGATAGTGGGGATAGAAGAGCAATTATAGCGGTTAAAGTTGAGAGCGGAAGAGGGAGGAGGAGAGGGGTATTTGTCTATATCCAAAAGGACGTGAATGCCCGTTGTAAGTGCTTATACATACTGTATGTGATTTACCAAAGGGACGGACTTACAGAAATGGCCAAGTCCCAAGCATCGAAAACCTCAGGCGCTCCAGGACTCTTTTCGAGATACTCGTGAGCAAGCTTGACTCTAGAATCCGTAGCGGTAATGACCTCGTCATGCCGAACGGTGATCTGGTTTCGGAAGCCGTACAGAACTACGATAGAGAACAAATTCGAGATTAGCTGGAACGGGCATTATTGAAAGCCAATAGAAGAACCTGATGTATACAAGCTAGAAAGAAATACGTACTGTCTTTGGCCACTTCTGGGGAAGGTGCATCCCTGAGAGCGTCTCTAAACTCGGAGGCGTTAGAGAACTTCATGGCTGGCGCCTCCGTAATGATAGGAGCAGTCGCTCCAGGTCTTTTTCTCTTCAAGTTGTGAGACATTGAGACGAGATACTTTTTTGTAGCCTGCTTTATCGTCACTAATCAGATGAAAAGGACCTGTGAGAAAGAAAAACCCAAAAGTCCAACGGTGATGATGGACGGGTTGTGTAGGATTGAAGAAATAAAACATCCAAAAGATCAAGTCAAAAAACTATAGGGTGACTACGGTTACAGCACCGCTTCTCAGACGATGTAACCAAGATAAGAGTAGATAACGGATTGCGGTAATCTCAGTAAGGTTCTCCGCTATAATACGTTGACGAGGTCTACATCATGAATATCGATGAAATATCTCCATCAATCGTTCGAAGAAGTGGATCGACAAAAACTGTACTGAGAATTATGCTACAGTAAGAAGAGACAGATACAGGGAAGTGACGCAGCAAAGGCAATTCAAACAAAGAAGCTTTCAGATGAAAATAGATCACCAGCATCTTTCTCTGGTGTTACTCTACAACGACAGTAAACCAGTTGATTCCAACGAGCTTGCCTCCCTTTAATGATTCAGCGACAAATTTCTCAATGTCGAAGTTTCGTCTCCCTTCAGCATTCGAGTTTCTCAGAGGATGATCGTCGGGAAAGACCGAGGCTTCCTTGGAAGGTTGTTCCAAAAGAAGGAAGACTGTTAGAAGAACCGGATATATGAGATTAGGCTTTCGCTTTCTGAAGATTCGGCGTTGGAGAGAACATCAACATGAGATTGGATGGATAAAGACAACAAGTCTCACCATATCTATGGGCACCAGTTCCCTTGCCAGGCGATGGTGCAAACCAAGGCATAAGATCATCCTTAGGCACTTCTACAATGGAAGTCGTCGTGCTAGGATCATCCTCTCCTGACTGAGCTAGCTGCAGAAGAATCTCTGGATCAAGCGTCTTCAAATTAGGCTTGATCCAGTGCAAGAAAGAACGTGAGGTAGGAGATGCTGGGGAAGGAGCGTCTGTAAGAGACGGTAGCGGTAGCCATCTATCAGGTTGTTGTATGCTCAGTATGTATAAAGGCATATGCACTGTCACGAACCTGGGTCTTGCATTACGAGCGTATACAATTTGTCAGATTCTCCCATGAACTCAATATGAGTGGGCGGTTCTTGTACAACCTTTAGGTTGAGTCTGTTTCCATACGCAACGACCTCATTCTTGAACGAGATTTGCAAGTGGACGGGAAGTTCTTCTTCAGGAAGCAGACTCGAGCTGGGAAAGAGAGCATCAATCAGGGATGGGGTCGATTCTTTGAGAGCTGCGAATGGAGACGGGTTGAAAAGAGGCATAGTGTGAAGAGTGCGAGAGATGATGATAGGTGAACAGAAGATATGGTAAGTAACGGCTTATCTCAATTCGGGACCGTTCAACTCCGCCGACTCTATCGTGTAGACCTCAGCCAGTAACACGATATACCATTATGATAGCAGAGAAATTCTCATTACACCTGTCATCAATTTGAAACAAGTAAGTTTGTCAAGCATCAACATCAGTGCTCATTGTGATACGTCGTAATTCTGCCATCCTGTCCCCTTAACAAGTACAATTTCAGACCCATCTTCCACCGCCTTGTCGACACGTTCTCTAGATTCTAATATCTTTATTGGGCTCGAGGAGTCTTGTGGAATGTACAACAAGTGGATATACTATGCCAGATGAGTAGAAAAGAATCAATGGTCAAAACAGAGCTACACACCCACTCGAATCCTTTTATGATACTAACTGTCTCTGAACTTTCAGCCAAAGGGTTATATATGATTGAGTGTTTGTTGACTAGTGTTTGGGTGATCTGTCCGATTGTTGTATCCTGGTAAAAATCAAAAATAAGTTTTATTTATGGTGAGAAGTTTGAAGCAAATCGACACATCTGAGAACAGCGTGGATGAGGCATACTCTCTCATAATACAACCCATCTCTCGTCCCGCTTCTGATGTTGAGTCCTCCTAGGTCCACGCCGACTTTCAGATGCCATCTTCTTGCTCTGTCTTTAATTTCTGTCCTTCCTGGTTTGGCCGTCTGTTTCAACTTCATGAGTTCTAAAGCAGGTGAATTTTTTTTGCGAGCCGCTGTCGGCTTCGTACCTGGGGAGGTTGGCCTGGGAGAGAAAGAGGCTTGGATAAGAGACCTAGTCTGAGCTTTATCGAGCTCAGCTTTGAGTGGGGGTGGAGCGCAGGTATGAGTCGATGGACTTCGATGGCTAAAAACAGAAGGACAACGAGATTTGGATGTTACATGTATTTATCTTCGAATAAAGACATCATCAAAGAAGGAACTAACGATAGACAGAAAGCCTGTTTGCATCCTTCACAAACCACATCCATCCCTTCGCCCAGACCTGCTTGAGCTTGTACGTTCCACGATCTCATCCGCGGACCTTCGCAGTTCTTGACCATACATCTGTTCACTGAGTTCGTTTGATTGAGGCCAGTAGGATGGGAATTGACTTCTGATCGCGTGCACAAATGTGCGGTGAAAGGACTATGGTTTCTGCAAAAAACCTTGAATCCTCAGGATAGCTAGCTCGTTAGCCGTTTATCGGTCGCCATGTAGGGGACAGTAGAATCTAAAAATGGAGTCCATACCTGAGCACATTCGGGACAGGTTATAGGCAAGAAATCCAACACTTTACAATATTCGCAGTGAGCTCCGATAGGTGCAAGATCCATATTGAATGTCTGTGGTGACGTTTATCTAGAAAACTGGGGTCTTTGTCGACCTAGGGTTACAAACCCCTTGACTTAATCTTTGGCAAACTAATCATCATGAACGAAAACATCGAAGAATCATGAATGTAGATGGAACATGATGTTTTTAAGATAATCCAAGATTATGATCGACTTGAGCTTGACCATGTGTAGACACGCATCTTCATGGATACTTCATGGATATGTTTATCCTTCCCTCCGCTTTAGAGTAACAGTCTTATGTGAGGAAGACTCGTGATTGTTTCACCCCGCAGTCACTTGTTTTTCTCAAGAGTCATTACAAACTGTCGTTCAGAATCATTAGGAAAGTTCAAAAAAGACTATAGATTTGATCTGGATTGAAATCTTTTTGACAACGAATTCCCATCGATTCTCCTTCTACCTATCATTCATCCTTTCCATCCTTCTTGCTCACCTATCATTCGTTACCTTTCTGTGTCTTCCTCTGTTATTTTCTCATATCCTGACAGGCTAGATCAAAAGAGAGGAAAGAACGCATACATACACACGAACCCATCTATTCATTTCAAAATTCCTGGTCGACATCTAAATCAAACAGTCCACCTTTTCTCGGCCTTGTTCCGATGATCCTAAAGGACGACTCCCCGGTTGGGGTTCTTACCCGGCAAGTCTCTTGCCAGGAGATGCCCTCAATATCTCTACCCTCATCGTCTTTTCAGCCCTTTCCGACTTCATCCTCATCAGCATCTTTCCACTCAGATCAAACCTCCCGCGAACGGATTCCTTCTTACCACCCACCAACGTTTCCCCCAGCCGCTCATATGGCAGCGGCCGATCCTACCCCATGGTCGAGGTATCCGCCTCCCAGATACAAGGTTAAAAAGCGACCAAGCCGATTCATTCCTGTCCTTCTCGCTGTAGGCAACAGTGCCATCGTGCTTGGAGCGAGTGTAAACTTTATAGTCGAGTCTGTCATCCGGATTGCTACTACACGTTAGTCCTCATCATCCTTCGCTCTTTGTTTTTCTCGATCAAAGTCCATGTGCCTCCTTTTCTCTTTCCTCGATAGGTTTCTCTACTCTTTTCTTACTCACCTTGTTTTCCTACCTCTTGCAATACATCAGACATCAAACCTCAAATGTTTGCCGTCTTTCGAAACATCGTTATCCCTTCAAACATCCTGATTGCTGCCTCAGTATCTTCTCTCATACTTTGTCCGACCCATCACCTATTACCTCTCCCCAGTCCTGCAAGACAACCTTTCTTCAAAGCAAAATTCTCATACAAACTGCTCACCGTTCTACGCGCGGTGATTCCTATTATCACCACACTGTTGTATCTCATTGGAGGTTGTTGGTTCATGATCGTCGCTCTTACTAGAGATGTCGATGAGAACAAAGACGACGCTTCGGTGCCCGTCGGGAACGGTGTGATAATCCATCCTGACAAAAACTATCCGTCCGATGGCAAGTTTTGGGAACCCTGGTTCTTTGCCGACCCAAATGTCAAGTTTATTGTGTTCTCCACTTTCTCTGCTTTCCTCACATCAATCGTATTTCTGTTGAACGCGTTTGAGTATAACATCGTTCACCGAGTGTTCACTGGAACTCCACCGAAGAAGATTGGCGAGCTCGAGAAAAGAGTCATAAGATTCTTCCGAGGTCCAGATTTCGATGAAGAGGAACTTGGTGCACTCGAAGTTATGCTTCAAACTCAAGACACAGACATCGGCGGTGAGGGTGAATCTAGACTGGAATCTTCCGAGTCGACTGAGAAGAGGCGACGTAGGAGAGAGCGACTGGCACGAATGGGCATTCGGTTCGGCACCAGAGCAGATGAAGAGGAAAGTGAGATGGGTACTGGTGATTATCCCCGGAGAATGAGAAGCGATGAAAGGATGTTTAGTGTGAAGCAAAACTTGGTCTCGTGGTGGACGACCAAGAAGGGGAAGCAGCGGGAAGGTCCACTTTCGATCTGATGGTCATCTTCTCACCTTTCTTTCTTCTTGCTTCCTATCTATCCATTTTTCTGTCTTTCATCATTGTGTCTTCCTCTATCATTCTGTAGCTTCGACGGACGTGTTTCTTCATCTTTCCCATTGCCCTCTATTATTAGGATCTCTCTCTTTTGTGTTTGCATTCTGTCTCCCTTCTTTTACCTCGTTCTTGATTCAGTCTTGGTCCATACGCTTCTGGTGTATTTCCATATCAAGTAGCTTGTATCTTTTCCTCCTCATTTATCTCTCCTTGGAAACTCTCTTCTATCTTTAAATATGACCTTTTTCTCTTTGTTTATCTCTAAATTTCTTCTTTCTCATTCTTTAGTCGATTCTGCATTTATACTTCATTTTCTCCTCAGTCTTCCAATTGTTTCTCCTCTTCTTCGATTCTTTCAAAGCTTCTTTCCTCACTTTTATCTGTAATGTCTGATCTTCCCTCTTATCTTGTCCCACTCTCTCTTTCTTCTTTCTCCTTGAAAGCATATAGCCGAAAGATCGGAATTGGGTTGACATCTCCTCTTTACATATGTTCTGTTTGATGTGACTTATACGGATGTGACGCCTTCGTTTGTTGATTCGCTTTGGACTAATAGCCACAAGCAATTGATCATAAATCGTAGTCAGTGTTGATGATGATGGAGGAACCAGTCCTCATCGGGATTGAGAAAGAAAGAAACATATAGATCGAGAGATGAAGATCAGGAGGCAAGGCAATGTATTAGAGTAGAATGGCAGACGTAGACAAAGGCATAAGAGAAAGTGATCTGGACGACCAAGAGAAACAAAGATGAAAGATGAAATTCCACAATGCCCATGGCGTTGTACTCTCTCACGAAAGAAGAACGAGGAAACGGAGATTTTCACAGCACACCAAATCTCACTTACTTCAAATCAAGAAGAAACTGAGCAAGATCTAGCCAAAGAAAGAGAAGAAAAGAGATGGGGATCCTTCGCCAAGGCAGGCAAAATGCTCTGAAACATATTTTAGCTGAACCAGTCAGCCACGCTTATATCGCAGATACAAAGAAGGCAGTTTAACAGTCGCAAGTTACACCCTCTACGTTCTCCTTGAACTGCCCCAAGACGTTTCCAGGAGGATTGTAGGAGCATACATCTGACAAGGGTCAATTTGTAGGTAGACAAGAGAAAAAAGAATTTGAATCAGAAACAGAAGTGATAGCACTAGAAGAGGTGAGGAAGGAAGCGAGGACTTACAGAAGGTTGATATTCCACTGTTGGGACCGAACGCGTCAAGGTCTGTGCACATGGTGGCCGCACATCCCAAGGCGGTAGTGCTTTTCCAGACTACTTGAGTAAAGTGATTGTAATCACCCGAAGACTAAATTCGTCATGTCGAAAACCGAGATCAGGCCAGACAGAATCGATCAAAACGAGATAGTGTCAATCACGTGATTTCATAGTTTGAGTGCCAAGGAGAGGACGTACGAAGTCATAGGAGTAAACTTCGTCAGTCCATGCCTGGACGGCGTATTGGATCATATAGTTACCCGTTTGGGCAGCCAGATCTGATATCATCAAGAATTCATAGATCGAATTTAGCCCAATGTTAAAATGCAGAGTGCCATGTAAACTAAAAAAGCACAAAAGCGCTCACTCTCTCCATACGGCCCACCAGAATGTTTGAATGAACACTTGTCACTCCACGCCTGGGCGTACTCTGCCAACCCGTTATCCCAAACCAGAGGGTTTGCATTATACTGCGCTCGGAAATTATTATGCGCTGCCAAGTATGCGGTGATATCATCTGACGTAGCCCGAGCCGTGGAACTTTGAGAGGGAGCGGCAGCTGAAGAAGAGACGTCAGAAGCGGCAGCTGAAGTTGGAGTGGCGCTAGCTTGATCAGAAGCAGAAGTAGACTCGACGGTCGAGGTCGAACTGAGGGTGGCAGACCGTTTGGCCAAGGCAATCGTAGGGGTAGTGGCTCCTCGAGGTCGGAAGTTGAAATGTCCATTCTTGTAATAGTGTCGAGTTGAGTCTTCTCTTCGGATTTTGGTCATATCTGCCTGGGCAGAGATTGCTACTAGGAGGACGGTGAAAAGGGTAAGGAAGGGGACAAACATGGTAGGCAGAAAGAAAGACTTTAAGAGCAATGGAAAAAGAACGTGTAGTCAGAGACAAAATTTCGACTGTAGAGAGAATAAGATATAAGATAGCTAAGATAGAAAAGAGTGAGGATAGCGTAAGGCTACGACCAGCGCAAGATCTGTATCGTGCTAGAGGTAAGACAAGAGAGAACCAAAGGAAAAGGTGAGAGAACCAGAACGAGGATGAGGAATAGAGAAGCAGAGATAGAGCAAAAGCCATCATTCACACCTGAGGTGATACCTCTTATATAACAATGTGTTCTAGGGGGTTTCGCTTCACTGTCTCCTTCTTGTCCTTCCTCGGAAACAGTATATTGATTAAAACGTAGATCCGTGTTTTACATTTAATTTCGATTTCACAGAAATCTGTTCCTATAGTCGAAACAGACTCCCGTGGGCCAAGAGAAAAGGGGTTGAGATAGGTCTAGACTCTGGGGTACTACTTATCCAGGACTTAATTATGATATATGAATATCACTCTGATCGAGTCAACCAATGGTCTTGCTGTCGTTCTTAATCTCTTGTAGATTAACCCTCTTGCTCTCTCCGATAGAACGATCTCATACATCAATTTACGATGACCACTGCACCCCCGCCTTATCAACCTAACGGAGAGACTGCTACTCCAGATGACTACGTCAAGTATCAGTCCTCCATTCAACTTCCTCTAGGTAACCACAAGTATGTCGGGTTGCTTGCATGTCAGCGTAAGTTTGTTCTCTGTTCATCAGAATTTGCCTCAGCATCTCTTGACATGAGTCATTTTCTACTACCACATCGCTCTTTGTACCGCGCTCATGATATTCGTTATCAACCTCTCCGCTCAGGCGACCCACTTCTCCGAAGCATATCTACCGAAATCTTTTCGTCCAATCTCAACGTGCCACCTCCACCGCCACAAGGAGTAAAGTCGGCAAAGACCCGAAAGGCAGCAACCGACACCCCTTCTCTGTCGCCTACCTCTGATACAAAGATCTACGAGATCGAATGTCTCGATACCTGCTTGTTTCCCGAAGGCGGAGGTCAACCCTCGGATTCGGGAACTATGATCGTTGAGGATGGACAGGAGCTCAAGGTGGCTCATGTGTTGAGAAAAGGGCTGAAGGCAATTCACTTCGTAGAAGTCCCAGAGGGAAACCAGCTGCTTATTGAGGCTGGCAAGAAGGTCGAGCTTAAGGTCGATTGGCAGCGAAGAATGGACCTTGTGCGTTGTTCCCCACTTGTCATATGTACAACATCAGTTCTTCTGATCGTCGTTTCATCTGAATGCTACAGATGACGCTTCACACGTCCCAACATCTTCTATCTTCGTTGTTAGATGCCATATCGATCCCGACTCTCTCTTGGTCACTAACTCCATACCCCAACCCATGCTATATCGAGATCCCTCGAGCACCCACTTTGGAGGAAGTTACCCAAACTGAACTGAGAGCAAATGAACTTATCAGGGAGGCCACCCGAGTTTGGGTAGAGGTAGAAGATCAGAACCAAAAGCAAGAGACGGATGAAGCAAGAAAAAGTAGCAAGTCGATGCCTAAGGACTATGAAGGAGGTGTTGTGCGGACGATCGTGATCGACGGAGTTGATCGAAACCCGTTCGTTCATCTCTCTTTTTATGATCTGAGGTTGGACTCTCTCTTAGTTGTATACAGAAGCAAAGCTAATAGATCGGTTGTCTGTATAGTTGTTGTGGCACACATGTTCCATATCTGTCGCTCCTTCAAGCACTTCATATCATCCCAGCCGTGAGTAGTTGTTTTTGAAAATCTTCAAACACGACCAAACAACACTACAACCAAGCTAACAGTATGCTCTGGTATTTTTCTCCTAACGATATAGACGACTCCTCACTCATCGACCACCCGTCGGCTATACTTTCTCACATCTGCTCGATTATCTCTTTACACCCAGAAATCCACTCTTCTTCTTTCGTCCGTCTCAACGATCCTAGGGGGAGCTCCAGCCGAGACTATACCCGAGCGAATTGGAGCCCTCGTTGAGTCCAATAAATCATCAGACAAAACAACAAAGTCAATGAAAAACGAGTTGGCCGGGTTGATCGCCAAGGATATTGGGATTGATCGAACGAGCGAAGGAGTCTGGATCAAGGTAGTTCATAGAGAAACCGTTGAGGGAACGACAGGGCTGGACTTTTTGGGAGCCGTGTCGATGGCAGTTTGGGATGATAGGACAAAAGGACAGGAGGGGTTGTTGGTTCTCAGTGCTACGCCTACTCCTTTTGTCGTTCGTCCTTCTGTCTTTCCTACTCTTTTGAGCTGAGCTTATCGTTCTCAGTTAACTAACATCTTCATCATCATTATAGTCCACATCCACATCAACGCTTCATCTCTCAGGCGAACCAGGATTGGTGTCTGTTTTCGGAGAAGCCATCAAACAGATCGATGTGTTTAAAGGTAGAGTCAAAGGAGGGGGTGCGAAAGGTCGATGGCAGGCCAAGGTTGAAGGTAAATTAGGAGAAGAAGAGATCGCGGCATTAAATAAAACGGCGGAGGAGCTGAGAAAGTAGATGATTACCGATGTAGAACAAATCTTGTCTTATCTTGCTTTTCTTTATTCCATCATCCCCTTGTTCTAGTTGTATAGTTTATCTCATGTTCTATCGCGTAGCTTCGTTTTGCTTTGAATTCGTGTAAACGATAGTTCCCGATACAACTCTGTCTCGAATCTTTCATCCTTCACGTTGTTCGAAGGACTGAGGAAAAGGGGTGGGGGGAAAGAAGTAGGGGAGATTTGAAACGTGGAAGGGTACGTAAGAATACAATTCCTATAGGGGGTGATAACAATAGTAACAATAGGAAACAGTTTGAGGGCACAAAACTTCTACGGAGACTCTCAGCCACAAGATTTGGGATAGAGATTGAAATACGTTAGTGATTATGATCTTGCATTCTATCTTCTGAACTTATCAATTCATTCCGTTTTGCATAAGATTCGCTGTGTATTGTTTTCTCCGAACTAGATAAAAGAAGAAGAAAGGGGAAGAATATAGAAATAGGAGGAATTCAAACCCTCTTCAAACACCTTGGCCACTTTCTTTGTCCAAGATTGCTAAGCTCTCCGGCGTTTCTACCGATATGCCGAGGATAGAGGACAGAGAGGGTCACCAGTGGTCAAAGTTGATAGTTCCCCAAAGGTGGAATCTTCTCTCAGCGCCTTGAAGTTGGCAGAACGGTCAGTTTCCAAAATGTCCGGTTCAGACTCTAATTCTCTCGAGATCCCTCCGATCGTGGATGCGTCTGCTGACAGTCGTGACTCGCTCGTCTAACCCGGTTCGGATGGGAACAACAAGGCTGATGGAGAGGATGAAAAAACCATGGTGAATGTTTACGCTCTCATCACAAGCGCCTTATTTAAGCTTTCTCTTAAACCAATCGACTGGAAGGGTGAAAAGTTGGTTAGAACCGATCATAAAGGGATGTTCAGTCAAGAGGAGCCGTTGTTTGGCGTGACGCCTGTCCATATTGGGTAGAATTTGTGCTGAGAAAGAAGGTATTACAGCTTGATATATTCTGGTTAATCCTGCTACACGGGTCCGAATCTGATCCGCCTTGAACCGGATAGAAACCTTGGACCGGAGGGGGAGGGAGGGATCTACAAAGATGAGTGAAAGATCTACAGAAAAGAGAGAAGGCGTTTTTGAGACAATCAAAAGGCGATCGGCTGATATGGTTTCTCCATCTTTTCAACATCTTTCGTGAGCGCTTGCTTGTATCGATCAACAATGGTAACGACAGCAACAAGAACGTCTGTATGTACTTGAACGACTCTTCGAAACAGGAAGAGATAGGATGCGCACAGAATTGTATACGTAGAAGAGCATGCGAACGGTGAATTAAGAAGAGAACCGAACGGCAAAATCTCGGACTTGAGAACCGACTAACTTCACTATAGTTAGGAAGCAATTCTGCTGACCTCGAAACTTGTGCTTGGTACACTCCAAACGACGTTTTATCTACTAGATCTTTCATTACAAGTCATTCCGTATATTGATCACGAGCACTCCTTATAGGAACTGGTGAGAAGATTGATACCTGCTCCTCAAGACTGATATCTGCTCCTCCTCAGAGTTCTATATAGATCGACTGTTCTCTCCTTTCATCGTTATCTCTATCAGATCTCCCTTTCCCTTTATACATATTCATCTACAATACCCTCTCCGTTTTGTCAGAAAAACTGTTACTTTTGTTTTGACCAACCACCGCCGGATAGCTTTACGGACCATATCTTATCGTAAGGATGTCGACAAATGAACGGCCAGTATACACCATTGACTCCAGAATGGGGAGTGAAGAGATCAAACATGAAATTTCTCATGAGGAATTTAATTCGACTGAAAAAGAGCATCAGCTGGACTTTGACACATCCAAGGATGTCAAGGTCATTGAAGTCTGTGAGCTCACAGATCCTTTCTTTTTCTATGAATAACTCAGCGAGCGAAGTCCATAAATAGTTCAGCAGGCGGAAGGACTTGCTAGAGTCAAAGACACCTAAGACTGATCATTTTCCGCTACTCTTTCGGGATGAACAGTCAATGCTCAGTTTGCAGCCGCAATGAAAGCTGAGAGGATCAACCCCCGATCAAAAGAATCGTACATGCTTTACTTTGTATGCGCCGTGTGTTGTACGCTACTATTCCCTTGCTTGTATTCGTCTTTGTGTCATGGCTGAAAGTGCACTGGGTTCACATGGCTGCTCTGCTTTCCTCTCCGCATTTTCACCCGACCATTGTGGATTTCAGTCCTTTGTGCCTGCACAAATGGTTATGATGGCTGTGAGTATCTGTTGTTCTCCAAAATCTGGGCGCGCAAAACATTACTTATGTACATCCCTTCTTTCGATCAGCTTTAATGACTGCTATCCAAGCTATGCCATACTACCAAAGCCAGTTAGTACATGATATCATCGGGTGTCTTAATCTCACTTGACTGATATCTGAGAGTCACTAACGAACTCCTTTCGATCAGGTTCAATCTGGGAACAACAGGTAGTTCTACTGGTCTTGTCTTTTCCATCTACACTGTCGGTTCCATGGTTGGAGCTTTCTCAGCTGGTAAGAACTATGTATATATGTCTCGTCATTTCGCGTCCATCATTCACTGCTGACACAGTTTCTCATTCTTCTTGCTTTTGTCGACTCTATTCGATGTCAGGACCTATCTCTGATCGGTTTGGTCGAAGAGTCGGCATGTTCTGCGGCGCACTAATTATCTGTGTTGGAATGGCCATCGTCAGCTCTGCGAACCGAATGGGACAACTGATTGCTGGAAGGTTCATCCTTGGTTGGGGTTAGTTTGTCATGTCTACTTGTTTCGTTTATGTTTCGCTCAGCTTCGTTAATGATTCTGCTTATGTGTGAACTGTGTAGGTGTCTCTATCATGACAGTTGCCGCTCCCTCTATGTGTGTTGAGATTGCTCCTCCACAGTAAGCAAACCAAGTGTCTCTTCCCCTGACTTTGAAATATCTCATTGACGTACGATTAACTTGACGGTTAGATGGCGAGGACGAATGGGTAAGTTAATCATTCTGCATGGCATGTGAGCAATATCTCGCACCCTAATTTCTGACATTTCGGACATCCTTTTCTAGTTGGCATTTATAACTGTGGATGGTGAGGAAGAACGTTTGATTACTTTCCTCGTGAATGATTATTGGATGCTGACTTCTCAAACTATGTTTTTTCCATACTCTTTCAGGTTTGGAGGAAGTGTACCCGTTCGTTCTCCGTCCATTTGCATATGTCGAGAAGCCCAAATACAAACGATGTGTCTTCTGTCTATTACTTTGATAATTAGGCCGCTGCTATCACATTCGCCACAAACAATATCGCAAGCAATATTTCTTGGAGATTGCCTTTAATATTCCAAGGAGTACCTTGCTTCATGGTCATGATTTGTGTCTTCTTCATTCGTAAGTCCTCTTGTCATTGAAAGAGAGAGTACGCATATCTCTGCTGATATCCGCGTGGATCTCCTTGCCGATTTAACAGCGGAGAGCCCTCGATGGTTGATGCAGGCAAGCAATTGATCCCATGGTTCAGCTATGTACAATCTTGCTAAAAAAAACTTTTCTCTTGTGCTTTCGCCAGAACGGAAGAAATGAGGAGGCTCTAGCATTCTTGGTCAAATACCATGGAGGAAACAATCGCGAGAGTAAACTTGTAGAGCTTGAGTGGAGAGGTTCGCCTTGACTCTTTCCACTAATGTTTAGCTCTGATAAGCGATGCCGACCGATGTCCTTCAAATTGTCTCTTGTTCTTTGGTGGGGCATAGAGTTTCAGGAGAACATCGCGCTCGACGCCTCAGACAAACGATGGTGGGATTATAGGCCTTTGCTTCTCAATGCGAACGGTCGGTGGAGAATGACGTGTGTGCTCCTGATCTCAGTGTTTGGACAATTTAGTGGAAATGGACTGGGGTACTGTAAGTTGATCAATATATATCCATCATTGTTGGTGTTGTTCTACAAAGTTCTACTAACTTAACCGTTGATGTATCGATTCAATATGAATAGTCAACACTGTCATCTACAGTACGTCATTCTATTCCTCTTGCTCCATCTTCCGCTTTCGATCTTTTCTGACTCTGTTCTATATTCCTTATAAAGACAATCTGGGGTACACTTCATCCTCAAAGCAGCTCGGTTTGAATCTATCAAACCAAGTCGTCTCTGCTTTCTGCGCTGTAACTGGTGCCTGCTTGAGTGATAAAATGCCCAGGTAAGTTCTTATTTCTCATCTTTCCTAGCCATACCTGATGTTTCTTCAGGTCGGTAGCTGATTCACTAACATACTTTCATCGATGAAAACGATTGTGGATAGACGTCGTGTTTTGATTTTTGGAACCTTTGGTGCCGCTTGTGTGTATTATGTCTATCGATTTTTATGTCTTTTTTGTGAATTAACTTTTATTCGTTCTCCAGTCACTAAATCCTCCCTTCCCATCACATCATTTCATCAGGCCTTCTTGCTATCAACGGCTCCCTGTCCTATAAATGGGCCAAGCGTATGCCGTTTTGAATAGTCACTATTGTCTCCTGTACATGTTTGTCTAACAGTCTATCATCGGCGGATTTTGATAGAACCCATTGACGCCGATGGAAACGTTATCAACCCCAATTTAGCGTAAGTGCAAGCCATCCCGCCTGTTTGAATGGAACCTTTAAGTAGCCCTGGCATTGATATCTGTTTCTATCATCCACTGTTTTTTCAAGACTCGGTCAAGGAGCTCTTGCTGCCTACTTTTTGTTCAACGGTCTCTTCTCATTCACCTACACTCCTCTCCAAGCGGCTTACCCCGCAGGTATGTGCGAGCTTATTTCCTTCTTCGCTCTTAACCAGGTCTTCAACGGGTTTCTGACGGCAATTTCTGACTGCTCTTCAATCCTGACATTTGATAGAATGCCTAGAGTCGACAGCGCGGGCAAAGGGAATGGCTCTTTCGGGAGTCATCGCATCTGCCATGTAGGTGCCTTCAGCTGATATCTGCAATTATCAAAGAACAGTAACTGACTGAACCGATTCGCGTGATCTTCGTAGTGGGTTCATCAACATGTTCTGCGGGCCGATTGCATTGGGTAATATCAAGAACAACTATGTGTTTGTGTTTGTAAGTGTGAAATACTTCAGGTTCTACCTCACATGATATATATTGCATCTTCATAAGGCTTACCTGTGATGAGTTGAATCTTCAAGGTCGGATGGGATGTAATCGAGACAGTCATCTGGTATTTCTGCTGCGTCGAGACTCAAGGCCGAACATTGGAAGTTAGTACCTCTTCGTTTTCTTCTTTATTTCTCCTCTCTCCTATGCTCTATTCTGATCTGATGATATCATCAAAATATCCAGGAACTGGACTGGATCTTCAGCCAGAAGAACCCCGTAAAGGCCAGTAAGAAACGTGACAAGATTACCGTCTCACATGATGAGGTGATTGCTGTCGATGATGTCTTGATATAGGTTGTATCAGCCATCAAATCATATCCAAACGGGGGCAGGATCTCCCAACTTGTGGACCTATAAGCATTGCCTTGATTGTTCTTTCATTCAAATCAAATCAATACGAGGCCGTGTAGCGTCAAAGTATCCTATTTTTCTATTCGCTGCTCTTTAGAGTCTTCTGTAAAGTTTGGGTTTTGTTTGCCTGATCGGCTTAGTGCCGTCGTGCTCTTCTGTTACAATGTATCTGGCCTTGCCCTTGTATGTATTCATGGTGGTAATTTTGTACGAATCTCATAGAATAACACTACTTCTAATCTTGAAGAAAGCTTATCTATCCATTGGTTAATGGTACACAAAGAAAAACAAAAAACTCTCTGTTTCTGCCTACGTAATGAGAACATTTCCGCTCTCCGTCTACTTACCGGGGAGGTTATAACTTCTCATCCCAAGCGCACAAAGCATCATTGTAAACCCAACAATCGAGGCGAAGATGAAGACGGCGTCTATAGAAGTTAGATACGCCAGTACTGCTTCTTCATGAATATTCGTTGGAAGCGTAGGGAAGATCACAGAGGGCCGTTTGATGATCTGGAGTCAATTCGTTCCATTACCATTAATTCATTCAACAGATAGAGTGAACGTAAGATCGAGGAGAACACGTGGACAATTGTAAAGAAATTAATATAAACCAACCTCTGAAATTCGACCGTCGTTTCCTAATCGCTTGCCCAAACTCCATGCTAGAACACCTTGCTGCAAGGCTCCTGTCAACGTGACACCAAGGACCTGACCTAGACTTCTAAACATATACGAGGCAGAAATTGATATCGCCATAGTCTCCTTGTCCACCGAGGCAATAAGAGCGGTGAGGAAGGTTGTGATGACTACTCCGCCTGATACATCGATCGAGTATGAGCCATTTCTCGTCAGTTCACATGCTGACAGAGAAAAGATAGCAAATACCAAAGAAATAGAGATAAAAGGAACTAGCCTCCCCATGAGGCAATAGCCGTCTCAATCCACATCCGATGAATATTCGTATCCACCCCCCACGTTAGAAAAGATAAGCTGGCATAGAGGGGTAGGAGACAGGACCAGATGTTGAGTAATCGGTATGATCCAGTATGGCGCATGTACCTAAGTCAAATATGAGAGATTCAGGTCAACCTGGGACTACATGATTTAAGATAAAACAAAGCTAGAACAGACCATCCTGCGAATAGAGAGCCAGCAGATCCAGTGATAGAAGAGGGAAGCAGTATAAGACCTGAGATGGTGTGACAGAGTTTCAGTCAAATGATCAATTGTGATAACGTGGATTGAATTGTTACACCTATGAGTTCAAGATGAACATACCGGTCTGAGATCCATTGTAGCCGCGGACAATGTGTAGATACATGGGGAGCATGAACAGCTGTCGTTAAATGAAAAGTAGAAGATTAGACACAAGGTTAAGCCTATATACGAGCATCGATGAAACGAAAGAGGAACAAGAAAGACGAACCCGGGCAAATGTTCCCATAGTAAGCAACATGAAAGCCAACAAAACTAATCCAGGTGTCCTCATCCTCAAAAGACTCAATGGGATAAGCGGCTCCTCAGCCACTTGATCCTCTACATACCAAAATACTGCAGTCGAGAAGAAGAATACGACAAGCAATGTATAAACAGCTGGATGAGACCAGGGAAGACTGGATGAAGTATGCAGTGATAGCGAGACCATCAAGCTCGTGATCTGATGAGATATTCAGTGAGTTTCTGCAATCACTTAGAATTTGTACGAGTAGGCAGTACTGACCGAGATCAATATTGAGATAAAACCATACCAATCGATTCGTTTGATGAGCTGTAAAGAAGTTTCGTCGGTAGGCTTTACAGGGACCCTGACTTTCCACAAAATGAGAATGAAAGAGATCGCAAGAGGGATAATTTGCATCCCAAATGCCCATCTTCGTAGATGAATTATGATGAAATATAATGCGTTGGATCGTTAATCATGCCCAATAGGTGATGACCAGAACGAGCGAAACTAACCTCCAACCAAATCTATCTGCCACCGATCCACCTAGAACAGCACCTGTAGCCGAGCCCGCCCCAAACAGGAGATTAACATATCCTGTGTCAACAAATAAAAGATAGGTACAAACTTTAGTAGGGTAGAAGAACACGAATCAGGTGGTTAAAAAGAGAAACCTACCTTGATAGAGGCCTCGGGACTTCAAAGAAACCAGGTCGGATATAATTATGGCGGTGATAGTCAACAGCCTGTCAAGTTAATTGATATTCGTTCGTACATGATGCATAAACTTCAGCCATACATGAAAGAAGGAAAGATTTGGTATGCAAAAATTGGACGGAAACGATTCGTACCCTCCACCACCACATCCAGCGAGGAGCCTTGCACCCAGAATAAAAGACATCGAAGGAGCGATCGCGCATCCCAAGGTACCTACGGTAAAGAGTAGCATGGCACAGATGATAGCCGATCGACGGCCGACAATGTTCGAAAGTCTTCCCCAGAGAGCTACCAGACCAGGATTCATCCTCAGTCACTAGAGTCTCGAATCTCTTTACGGAAACTGATTGATTTGAAAGGTGACTGAGAAAAAGAACGCACGCGTCAAAGCTGCCACCCCAAGAAGATAAGAGCCCCCCAACCACGAGGCCAGGTGGCCTGCTTTGCTGTTTGGTGAATGCAATGTATGATGTATGAGGTTTGTAGCCTATGATTGAGCATAATCCACTGAACAACCTCACAAGTATGATCCGATTTCAACCTGAAGATTAGCAGTGATACTAGCGTTCAGAGCTGAACAAAACACGCTAGAAATGTACAAAGTGCAACGATATAAGCTTCTTATGCTAGAAATGAACGAGGCGCACTAGGCGGAACAGACCTGGTCCATAGGCCAGAGCAGAGGAGTGCAATCTCTATAAATGGCTTGTCTTCCTCTATCGTTGGTGAGCTTTTTACTACTGGTGGGTCTATTGACCGCGCTTCAATATCAGCAGCACAATGGTTGTCTGACACTGTTGCTCCATAGGTTGGAGTAACAGAAACACCTTTGACCTGTTGGTCTGAACTTAGCAAGGGAGTAGTTGCCGACGAAGACATTTGAGTTGACCGTTAAGTGATTTGACCTGGCCAACAAAAGTTCTCTCTTGATATGATGCAAGATATAGGTAAAGAAGAAGAAGAAGAAAAACAGAAATGAGAGGAGAAAAAGATGAAATATCGAAAGCTTAGATTGGGAAAGCGGATTAAGCCGACGGACTAGACCGATGACTTATGTAATCAACTTAATGAGATGTGTTATATATAAGATCGCGGAGGTCCGTGCATCTCTAGTTTTGCCCTCAACGCCCAACATGAGTAACTTTACCCAGTGTATGCTAGACAAATATGTAAGTACATAAGGAATCAGCAACCGGATATGCACAGCTCGCCTAATCTTACCATTGGAAACAGGTCAAGGATGTTACGCTTGCGACCACAGCCCCGTTCTTGGAGAAGTGCGGAAAACATGAGATCTCGGCGGAGGTTCTGTCCGATTATTTGACTCAAGACAAGTACGTTTTCATTCATTCTGCCCTTCTGGTCAAGAAGTGGCTCCTTCACTAATTTTGTTTTTCATATACTCTGTTCTTCAGAATTTATGCCTTCGAAGGATGTGAGCTTCTGTTTCTTATATTGCCTCTGCATTCGAGCTTCAACAATAAATACTGACATTCTGGAGGCTCTTCTGTTTCTCCTCTACAATTCAGACCCTAAGTTTATTGGTTAGCTTCCATCACTAAATTCTTATACAACCTCTTTCTTTTCATTGAACCTTGATTAAATTTACCTAAATCATCTTTCTACAGCCCAACTCATTACTCGGCTTCCTCTTTCCTCTCCCTCCTCCCGGGAAAACTTGACCCTGTTCTCGTTTGCTCTACAAAATGTTGTTAGAGAAACTGGTCTTTTCGATTCTCTAGGCGATCGCTTCGGACTCAATGTCCACCAACCTGCTAAATATCTTCAGGGGAAGAGCACTCAAAAGGAGATTGATGAAGAACTTGTGGCTGGATCAAGATTGAACGAGAACACGAAAGCTTATGTGGACTTTTTGATCGCCACGGGCGCTGAAGGCAACCTGGATGAAGGGATTGTCCTCTTGTGGGCGATGGAACGTGTAAGTTATTCCTTCTTCTCAAAACTTGATGTCTTGATAGTACACTTCACCTGTCCGTGCTGATGTTATACATCGTCAAATGAACCTGAATAGCTTTACTTCATGGCATGGACCCATGCCGGCGAACAAACTCCCTCTAATGAACACTCCGCTTCTTCTTCGTCAGAACCTATCCGGAAGGCTTTGACAGAGTTGATCAACAACTGGACGTGCGATGAATTTGAAGTATTTGTGTCTGATTGCGAGGACGCAGTTGGTCGACTTAACCTAAAAGAGGGAAGTGAACAGTGGAAGAGATGTGAAGAGGTTTGTCCTTTACAATTTTTTCTATATATTTCTACAATCGCTCGTTATCTAAGTACCTATGTTTCTCCACCACATTTCAATCCTAATCAAGATCTTCAAAAGAGTCGTTTACTTGGAAAAGCGGTTCTGGCCATCTGTCTAATCCTTATGGGGAAATTAGCTTCGACGATGTAATGAGAACACATCAATCAGGGATCAAAACCAGACACATATAATCGTAGACACAATAAACGTGATAATTCATAATCACGAGTATGAGGTTGAAGATACATAATAAGATTGATCAAAACTGAAACCACCTCTCAACATCTCCCTCAGAGTTTTCATAATCTGACACCTCCTACCAAACTCCGCCGTTTGAGTTTTGACCGTATCCAGGATCATGATACTGATGAGACGGATTAGCTTGATAGTTTTGCTGCTGGTGTGGTTGGTGTTGATGCTGATCAAGCTGAGATCGGCCATGGCCAGAGTAGCTTCCGTCAAACGAAGGAAGGCCTCCAAATTGGGATTGTCCTCCATCTCCACTGTAAGGCGGTTGGTGGTGCTGTGACATACTCGGATGGGACGTAAACGACGGAAGCGCGCCATATTGATTGTTATCGCCAAACGAAGTTTGCTGTTGGTACGATTGTTGATATTGTGGGTTCTGCTGCTCCTGCTCCTGCTGATTGTGTTGCTGAGGACCAGGGTACCCAGAGTCGTTCTGGTAAGATGACTGTGAAAAATCCGAGTTGTAAAAATTCTGATCAGAAGGTCCGTCCCTAAAGACAACGGGATTAGTCGGTTGAAACCCAGTCATTGAGGACATAAAGGCCGTTCCCTGGTTAAGGTAGGTCGCTCCAGGAACATGAATGTTATGCGTAGCGAGAACACCTTTAATAAGTTTTCATTGCGTGTCGTAAGTCACATTAGTCGTTCGTGTGTATCAAATGCTCAATCGGAAAATAACAAGGTCAAGACTGATAAAGACTAACCTTGTAAACCTTGAGAAGGAACACCTCCCTAAGGATCGTATATCGATACACGACAAATCAGCTCGTTGGCTCTCGGCAAGATGTACGTTGCAACAAAGCTCGGATACGTACGTGATCATGTGAATTAGTTCCTCCACTGGTGTCGCCGATTCGTCGATTTTTGTTCGATCGAACGCTATCCTTCGTTAGCCTATTCAGGATCTCCTGCTTTTTCGGCTGCGTGTCGATCCCTAAGAAGTTGCTCCATCAAAATGCAGTAAATACTATCAATTGCTCGATCGTCCTCGTAAGAAAATTAGAGAACCACCAACATAGTTTCATGTACTAAGGTAGAGACAATTTGGCAGGTGTGAGTATACAGTCGGCCCAGTGGGGAAATTGAGTACTCGAAAGAATCACGAACCGCCATCATCTCGCTCTGAATTTGAGATCGACTGTCATAGAACATCGGGTGGAAGACCGACTCCCAGGCTCTCTCTCCGACACCTTGTTGGTCGTCAAACATAGCAGCCGATTAGGGAGAGGGAAATAAGTAAAACGATCTATAAGAAAATACTTACCTCGAGCGTCGATATTCGTGTCGTCCCAAGCTAAGCACCAAGATATATAGAAATACGCAGACATCAACGTCAGCCAAGCAATGAGAGGGATCATGGAAAGAGAAAGACTATATACCTTCAACGATGAGTTTGACAGCATGTGTGATGTTGATCTAGATGAGAAGGCACTGAATTAAGAATCTGCTTGTTCATTCAACACTTGATGTGCCATCTACGTACTCGAGCCAAGTTTCCTGCCGGCTCATTCAAAATGAGGCCTGAAGATACACAACAGAAACCCCGTACGACTATGATGTCAGATGATTTTTTTATCACGAGAGTTTGAGAAATCAGGTGGGGCTAATTGACAAACCAAAGTGATCCTTCGATAAGAACGAATGCGTGGGATCATCCGCATTAGGGTTGTCGAAAACCTACATGTATGTCAGAATGGATAAGCTTTAGCTTCAAAATTCGCTTATAAGGCGATCCAAAATGGGCAAACACTTACAGCGAATTGGTCTGTCGTGAACAAAGATTGTACAGCTTTGTCATTCGGAAATTCCAGGAAGTAAATGCAAGCAGAAGCACGAACCAGGATCATCAATCACCTGCTGCGATAAACTAGATAGACCCGAAGTAGAGCTCTTCAAAATAGGACCTAAGAAAGGCTCAATAGCTTTGAGTGAAAACGAGAAGAATGGACAAAGTATCAGTGATCCCAACCTGTTGTCATAAGCTTTACATAAGAAGAAATAAAACTGACTTGTGAAGACAAAAACGTTGAGTGAATTTGTGATCTTTTCCACAAGAGAATTGAGACCCGGAATTTTCTCAATGGTAACCGAAATTCCTTTAGAGACCTTGTCTCTGAAAGACAGGATCTTCCAAAGCGTCGCATGAAGCTGTGAATTTCAGGATTTGGTTAATCACACATAGAAATCCACGACTAGGATAGGAAAGATGTATGTCGAATTCAAGACGATAAGCAAAAGGACACACTTGCTGGGGAGACATGTTGTTAGGATCTCCTGAAGTTCCATTCCGGATGGCATCGACATCTCGACTCAATACCTGACCTTCTCCGCCTGGCATTTGTAGCAAAAGGTTTCGAAGCCCGGAATCTGAGTTGGCAGGATCAGATCGAGCCTTGTTGATAGATCGATTAAGGTCTGAGATAGAAGCCTCGCTCAGGTGATCCCCAGCTTCCCCAAGCTAAGGTTGCCGCAGAGTATGAGTAGCACTGATTTGAGCTCGTGAAACGGTATTACTGGGACAAACAAGCTAAATAGCCCTTACCAAAGAGTGGATAAAGTCTGAACCTCCAAAAGTTCTGTGCGAGGTCGCAAATAAATATGAGTCAATTTGAAATTTATCATAAAAGTTATAGATTGACTTACCCAGTGACCAAAGGAGGCACCATTTGCCCATTGGGTGCCTTGATCCTCGCATTTTGTCCAACATGAGGAAACACATCGTGGTATCCCAAAGAGATCAAGGCGAGCTCGCAGAAGTTTGAGTGCTATAAGAAGTGATTGGTGAAACATGAATGATACCTGTCAGCGGACATGAAGTTAAAACAGGAAGGGAGACGTGTAATAGGCATTTGCATGAACTTACAGCAGTAAAATCCTCGAGGGTATGCATAGCTTGTCCCAGGAGCCTATAAGCCTCATATTCATCATCGTCATTTCCTATAAATTGATTGGAATGAAACGTAAGTTTGAATGACCTACTCCTCCTCGATTCGTGACGAAGAAAGATATAAGTTATCATACCACGTGCTCGGCTCATCCGTCCATGATGGATACACTGTTCGATCGTTCTTCGGACTAGAGCTTTAGATGTATCCCAGTTTCCGTTCTCATTAGCGATATAGTTTTTCATTCCTGTTCTGGAGTCAGAGTGATAGCCTCGCGCGTTTGTCAGCTGAGATATGAGGTCAATATGTCAAATCGACATGAATGAACTCACCGGGAATCAATATGAAGCTCTTCAGGATTGACAGGCGGTCGCAGTCGAGGATCGTACTGATTCCGTAAAACACGGATAATTAATTAACAACTGTATCAAATTCAAATCGGAGAAAAACGCACCTGTCTGGCATCTTCTCCCTGCGTCGTTTGAAGCAGCAATTGACAAGCTAAGGATCAGTAAATCCTAAGGCACACGACCTAACCAAGAAATTGTACCTCAGCATAACCTTTAGGGTCTACGAACGATGACACATGCTTCAATTAGCTCATACCCAAACTTTAAGATGGGAAGAAGAAGGGCCATAAACGAACTGTCGATGTGTTCCACCTAATACAATATTTGAGTAGAATTATCGCAATATTGGTCAAAGATTTATCGTTCATACAGGGTGAAAATGTGGCGATGATACTAACAGGTAGATAAACTCCGAGACGCTCTTTAGTTACCTCAAACTCCTCTGTTGCATATCCCATGGCCATGAAGCCTAGGGCCATCAACAGATTGATGATCGTCTGTACGTTCGTCTTTTTCAACGCAGCGACATCGATGGCCTGGCTGTAATCTCGAAGCCCTATATGGTCCCAGTGAAAGGAGCCAAGATCAAATATACGGGAGGAAAAAATGGATCAGAAAACCAAAAAGAAGACGTAACGGAAGCAAGGGGATATCTGACAGTTTCCAAAGTAAACCCTTTTGACATCCAGACCGGTAAATTTTGTTGCCCCTCCCAGTCCGAGAAATCCACCTCGACCAGATTTTTTGGCTAGGTCTACAAGAACATCCTCGATATCACCGTGTCTAAAGGCCTTACCTTCTAGGAAAGCGAAGCTGTCAGAATAACAGGTAGAAGTCAGTGAATTAAAATTGGCTGTTCTATGCGAGCACTCATACTCATTCAAAGGATAAAAAAGGCTGTAACACACGAGGGAATATTCCCAGCTCCAAACGCTATAGCACTATTCCCGAAGCAAAGGAGACCTAGGATGGCTAGAAGACAGATATGTGTTGCTCTCAACATTAGGTAGGTTTTGATTACCTATAATGGTATTCGTAGAGAGAATGCTAGATAAGTTCTGGTTATGATGATGATGGTAGTAGTATCAATAGTAATGGAGATGTCGATGGAGAGATGATGCTGTGTGCATGATGGAAAACCTAGGGATGGCTATGCGGTTAGAGCTGGTCGTAACCACAGGCTTGGCACTAATCTTGTAACAATCTAATCTAATCTCACTGATTAGAATTCATCGGTCAAACGATCTGGCATCATAGAATGTATATCAAGTAGAAGGAGGAGGTATATATAAAACGATCAGGCGCATCCGAAGATTGTTGAATTAGCTTATGATTGATCCAAAGAAAACTAGAGAGTGTGTTTGATTAATATACGGTGTCATCACGAATACAGACAGACGAAAGAGAAGGATGGCGAAAGCAAAACTGGACCTAGAGCAAACAAACCCAGACATGTGTCAGTCATATGTGTACGCCAACAAAAATGAGATCAAAGGCCACACGTTGACGTTACTATTGTATCCAGAGCCATCCATCACCTGGATCGTCGTTCTTCCGCTTTCTCGTGGCCAGGGTAGAGATATACTCGACGGCTCTCTCATATCGCATCTCTAAATCTGAAAATTTAAATTGAGACCTTGTGGAGACAGAAGAGCCTGTCTTCACGACACAGTACTCCTTATGTCCTCTTGGCAGCTTAGCTGTAGATGAACAAGGACGCTCTAGATGGTTGAGAGGAAGGGGAAGAGCTACTGCCCGTCTTATGTGATCATCGATCAAGATGCAGTCACTCGGTGGACACAAGCGGGGTTGAAGTTGTTTAGGATGAGATATCTTATAGGGATGACTAGGACAGGAACGATTGATGGCACGATAGTGATTTTTCATGGAATTCAAAGGAACCATGAGGCGTTCACATGTTCCTATAGGAGAAACACGACCGGGACCGGGAATTGATGTATCTAGATGTAGGAGGGCGGATCGTGAAAGTTTCTTACTCCGTGATGTAAAATTGGGACCCGTTCGTTGATCAGATATTGCAACATGCGCATAGTGCGCCCTGAGGGGGTTTTCTGAACGGAGTGGATGACAAGATGACTGGGGTACCTTTCGAAGACATCCAGCAACCCGATCCGATTTGTCGGACTTATGGAATGTACTTTCCAATTCGTCTGAACAAATCAGTATATATTATTTTTTTTTATAAAAACATGTAGCGCGGTAAGCACGATCAATTTCCAGTTGTTACACAATATATAGTTGAATCTGAACGAACTAGTTGGAGGAATATGAGTGACTGTGATTGATAAGGAACAAGGATGGGCGTGAGTGAGCGAAGAGGTAGAGTAGCACTGGCCCATGACAAGTCGTCGATACAACGATGACCGGATGAGGAAGGCGAGAGAAGAAGAAGAAGAGAGTAAGGTAATAGTGGTCGATGGGTTTAGTGGATCATATGCAGAGCGTTAAAAGCATGGTCGAAGATGAGCAACGCACAGACCTCGGCTTAAGTGACACACTGATTATATCAGATGGTGCCTGATGGTAGACCATTGGCAGTGATCGATAAATCCGGCGTCTGTCATTGAGTTTTCTAACTTTCGTAGACAATTCTACACTCCTATTAGAGATGAGAAGAGAACCCGACATCCCAAAAGGCTCATCTCACTGGTCTTCTAAGTTCGGTGCGCATTGTGTATTCAACAGAGTTTTATAATACAAATCATGAGTAGATATTGGGACTAGTGCCTGAACATATATAGTATTCCGCCACGACCTCGTGTAAGGACGATTTACTGTGAGAAATGCCTAACGACTTGAACTGGGAAATGAGAGGGGACAGTGGAATTATAATAAAGATGATTGATGAGTCTAGCAGCTTAAGCACGCTCTCCTCGCAGTCGCCGGGCGAGCTGCAAGTCCTTCGGCTGGATCGTCACTCGCTTCGCGTGGATCGCAGC